>JASVEL010002754.1:0-300469 GCA_032618575.1 Nicotiana noctiflora
GATGCACTTATACTACTCTTCTGCACACTTTTGTTATGCAGATCCAGGTCCATCTGATCAGACGCACTACCGGTGATTTAGGCGCATTATCAGGAGACTCGAGGTATAAATATGCTACGTCCGCAGATCCGGAGGGTCTTCTTCTATTCTCCCTGAGAGATGTCAGTTATTTCCCTTATTTCGATTGTATAGATACTCTGGATGTATAGAGCTACATTTATACTCTCTTAGTCAGTATTGCCCGTGAGTTTCCGGGTCTTGGTGGTTGTATTTCTTTCTGGTATTTGGTGAAGTGTATGTGTCGAGCGGCACTTATTACAATTCTTTTATATCATTCCGCTTTTATCTTAACTTTTGATCATAAGATTTGTACATTTCGCATTGTGTTAGGCTTACCTAGACGCAAAGACTGGGTGCCGTCATGACATGTTCATGATTGGTGAACTAGGGTCGTAACAAGTTGGTATCAGAGCTTTAGGTTCATAGGAGTCACGGGACACAGACTGGTTATTCAGAGTCTCGCTGATCGATACGGAGACGTCCGTATTTATCTACGAGGGGCTATGTAACTGTTTAGGAAACTCTTCATTTCTTTTGAATTCCTTGTCGTGCGATATTTTGACACCAAATCTAAACTTCTGTCTTCTATTCACTCACAGATGGTGAGGACACGTGCTACTCATGAGGATCAGGCACCCGCGCCCCTTCTACCGCTGCTAGAGGCCAGGGCCGGGGTAGAGGTCTATGATGCGTCCGAGGTGCAGCCACAACACCCGCGCTTGCTACCGCTGAGGCACCGCCGGTGGATCAGGTTGGAGCGCAGGCACCTGGTACACTTACTACAACTACTACGACTCCAGCACTCTAGGAGACTCTAGCCCAGTTTATGAGCATGTACACTACTCTAGCTCAGGCGAGGTTGCTTCCTCTCACTGCAGCTACATCTCAGGCCGGGGGAGGGGCCCAGACTCCCTCAGCCGGCACACCCGAGCAGCGAGTGCCCGTGGAGCAGGTTCCACAGATTATTGCTATTCCTCCTGCCGCACCAGTACAGCCCGGAGGTGGGCCAGCTGCCTATGAGGACGAGCAGCATAGGTTGGAGAGGTTCAAGAAATATGATCCCCAGTGTTCAGTGGTTTAGCTTCAGATGATGCCTTGGGATTTCTGGAGGAGTGTCATTGCATCCTCCGTACTATGGGTATAGTGGAGACTAGTAGGGTTTCATTTACTGATTTTCAGCTTCGAGGGGCCGCTTATGATTGGTGGCGCACATATGAGTTGGATAGTCCAGACGAGTCTGCGTCGTTGACCTGGACACAGTTTTCTGATATGTTTTTGAGTGAATTTGTTCCTCAGAGCCTTAGGGATGCTTGGCGAGTGGAGTTTGAGCGGTTGCGCCAAGGCTCTATGACAGTATCTGAGTTTGCCATCAGTTTCACCCGGTTAGCCATACATGCACCGGCCTTTGTCACCACGGTTCGGGAGAGAGTGCGGAGGTTTATTGAGGGTTTTATTCTGCCTATCCGGTCCAGCATGGCTAGAGAGCTGGAGACGGATGTACCGTTTCAGCAGGTAGTGAGTATTTCCATATAGATCGAGGGTATGCTCACTAGAGAGCGAGGAGAGAGGGAGGCCAAGAGGTCTCGTGAGTCGGGTCATTTCTGTGGTGCCCGTACTGCAGCATCCGGTCGATTTGGAAGGGGTTATTCCGTTTATCCAGTTCATTCAGCATTGCCAGCAGCTGGTGGTACTCCAGCTCCTGCATCACCTCAGGAGCCTTACTGTGCTCCCCTAGTTTCCAGTGCGCCTCCTACGCGGGTACCTCCAGGGGTCAGTTCAGCGGGAGCGGAGCTGGTCAGTCACAGCCACCGCGTCCTCCCAGGGCTTGTTTTGAGTGCGGGGATACTCGCCATATGGTTAGGGAGTGACCTAGGTGTAGGAGAGGAGCGCCTCCACATACTTTGTAGCCTTAGCGTGGTTCACAGGGGCAGCAGGCCATCGTACCAGCCCCAGCTACCACCCCATTTTCCCAGCCAGCCAAGGGCGGGGATCAGGGTGATAGAGGCCGCTCTCGAGGTAGGGGTCAGGACAGATTTTATGCTATTCCTGATTGCGCTGCAACTGATGCCTCTGATTCGGTTATCACAGGTATTATCTTGGTTAGTCACAGAGAGGCATCGGTTCTATTCAATCCTGGTTCTACTTTCTCATATGTGTCCTCTTATTTTTCTTCACATCTGGGTGTGCCTCGGGATTCTTTGAGTGCCCCCGTTTATGTTTCTACTCCGGTAGGAGATTCCTTGGTTGTGGACCATGTGTATCGGTCGTGTTTGGTCACTATTTGTGGTTTTGAGACCGGAGGTGATCTTTTATTGCTCGATATGGTTGATTTCGATGTTATTCTGGGCATGAACTGGTTGTCGCCCCACTATGCTATTCTTGACTGTCACGCCAAGACCGTGACGCTGGCTATGCCAGGCATTCCACGTATTGAGTGGAGTGGTACTCTAGATCACACCCCCAGCCGTGTTATTTCCTTTCTCAAGGCTCAGCGTATGGTTGAGAAGAGCGTGCTGCCTATCTAGCTTATGTGAGGGATGTCAGTGTTGACACTCCTTATATTGATTCAGTTCCAATGGAATGTGATTTTTCTGATGTATTCCCAACTGATCTCCCGGGCATGCCGCCCGACATAGATATCGATTTTGGTATTGACTTATTGCTGGGCACTCAGCCTATTTCTATTCCTCCGTACCGCATGGCTCCTCCTGAATTGAAGGAGCTGAAGGATCAGCTACATGAGTTGTTGGGTAAGGGTTTCATTCGACCCAGTGTTTCGCCTTGGGGTGCTCCCGTGTTGTTTGTGAAGAAGAAGGACGGTTCTATGCGTATGTGCATTGACTATCGCCAGTTGAACAAAGTTACAGTGAAGAACCGATATCCTTTGCCACGTATTGATGACTTATTTGATCGGCTACAGGGCACACATGTGTTCTCCAAGATTGATTTGCACTCTAGTTATCATCAGCTGAAGATTCGGGAGCTATATATCCCGAAGATTGCCTTCAGGACTAGGTATGGTCACTACGAGTTCCTAGTTATGTCTTTAGGGCTGACTAATGCCCCAACAGCTTTTATGCATTTGATGCACAGTGTATTCATGCCATATCTTGACTCGTTCATGATTGTTTTCATTTATGATATTTTGGTATATTCCCGGAGACGGGAAGAGCACGAGCAGAACCTTAGGATAGTGCTTCAGACTCTGAGGGAGAAGAAATTATATGCAAAGTTCTCTAAATGTGAGTTTTGGCTGAGTTCGGTGGCATTTCTAGGCCACGTGATGTCGAGCAAAGGTATTCGAGCGGATCCAAGGAAGGTGGAGGCTGTGCAGGGTTCGCCCATGCCCTCTTCAACTATTAAGATTCGTAGCTTTCTTGGGGTTGGCGGGTTATTACCGCCATTTGAGGAAGGGTTCTCTTCGATCGCAGCACCTATGACTAGATTAACCCAAAAGTGTGCTCCTTTTTAGTGGACAGATGAGTGTGAGGAGAGCTTTCAAAAGCTCAAGACAACTTTGACTTCGGCTCCTATCTTGATGCTGCCTATAGGTTCGGAATCCTATACAGTTAATTGCAATGCCTCACGGGTTAGACTCAGAGCAGTATTGATACAGGACGGTAGGGTGATTGCCTATGCATCCCGACAGCTGAAGGTGCATAAAAAGAACTACCTTGTCCATGATCTTGAGCTAGCTGCCATTGTTCACGCCTTGAAGATTTGGTGTCATTATTTGTATGGGGTCCCTTGTGAGATTTATACTGATCATCGGAGTTTGCAACACTTGCTTAAGCATAAAGACCTGAACATGCGTCAGAGGAGGTGGTTGGAGTTATTAAAGGACTATGATATCACTATTCTTTATCACCCGGGCTAGGCCAATGTGGTTGCCGATGCCTTGAGTCACCCGGCGGAGAGTTTGGGGAGTTTGGCACATCTACCAGCTTCGGAGAGACCTATGGCGATGGATGTTCAGGCTTTGGCCAGGCAGTTTGTTAGATTGGATCTTT
The DNA here is from genome assembly GCA_032618575.1 of Nicotiana noctiflora. NCBI lineage: Eukaryota > Viridiplantae > Streptophyta > Magnoliopsida > Solanales > Solanaceae > Nicotiana > Nicotiana noctiflora. The sequence continues at coordinate 4,071 of JASVEL010002754.1, forward strand.
CGGAGCCCAGTAGGGTTCTGGCCAGTGTGGTTTCTCGGTCTTCTCTATTTGATCGCATCAGAGAGCTACAGTTTGATGACCCTTATTTGCTGGATCTTCAGGACAAGGTTCGTCGTGGTGATGCTTGAGATTTCACCATCGGGGATGACGGAGTGATGAGGATGCATGGGCATATTTGTGTGCCCAATTTAGATGATCTTCGAGACTTGATTCTAGCTGAGGCCCACAGCTCACGGTGTTCCATCCATCCGGGTGCCGCGAAGATGTATAAAGACTTGAGGCCACACTATTGGTTGAGGCAGATGAATAAGGATATAGTTGACTACTAGGTGCCTCAACTGCCATCATGTGAAGTACGAGCATCAGCGTCCGGGTGGGTTATTGCAGCAGATTGAGATCCCAGAGTGAAAATAGGAGCGCATCACCATGGACTTTGTATCTAGACTTCCATGGACTGTGAGGAATTTTGATTCTATTTGGGTCATTGTGGATTGGTTGACCAAGTCCGCCCATTTCATACTTGTGTGCACCACTTACTCATCGGAGCGGTTCGCCGAGATCTATATTAGGGAGATAGTCCGGTTGCATGGTATTCCAGTTTCCATCATTTCAGACAGAGGCTCTCAGTTTACTTCACGGTTCTAGAACCCGTGCAGTAGGAGTTAGGTACTCGGTTGGAGGTGAGCACAACATTTCACCCCCAGACGGATGGATAGTATGAGCGCACTATTAATATTTTGGAGGATATGCTCTGTGCGTGCGTGATTGAGTTTGGAGGTTCATGGGATCACTTCTTGCCACTGGCGGAGTTTGCTTATAACAACATCTATCAGTCCAACATTCATATGGCGCCATATGAGGCTCTATATGGTAGGAAGTGCAGGTCCCCAATGGGTTGGTTCGATCCAGGCGAGGCTAGGTTTCTAGGTACTGAGATGGTCAAGGATGCAATGGACAAGTTCAAGGTGATTCAGGATAGGCTCCGTGCAGCCCAGTCCAGATAGAAGACTTATGCGGACAAGAAGGTTCGTGATGTGTCATTTATGGTTGGCGAGCGGGTTCTACTTCGGGTCTCGCCCATGATGGGCGTCATGAGGTTTGGGAAGAAAGGGAATCTGGGTCCGATATTCATTGGCCCTTTTGAGATTTTGAGGCGTGTTGGGGAGGTTGCTTATGAGCTGGCCTTACCTCCCAGCCTAACCGGAGTCCATCCAGTATTTAATGTCTTTATGCTCCGGAGATACCATGGTGACCCGTCGCACATGTTGGATTTGAGTTCCATTCAGCTAGACAAGGATCTGTCTTATGTTGAGGAGCCAGTGGCCATTTTGGATAGGAAAATCAGAAAGCTGAGGTCAAAGAACATCGCTTCAGTACAGGTCCGGTGGCGGGGTCAGCCGGCCGAGGAGGCGACTTGGGAGACCGAGTAGGATATGTGCAGCTAGTATCCTCATCTCTTCACTACTTCAGGTATGTTTTCTATGCTCGTTCGAGGACGAACGAATGTTTATGTGTGGGAAGATGTAACGACCCGACCGGTCATTTTTGAAATTTTTGCCCTGATCCCCAATTTACTGTTTCCCCTAGGTTTATTTCTGCTATTGTGGTTTGCCGGGGTGTTCGGTTCTAGAATTTGGAGTGTTTTGGGACACTTAGTCCCTAAATGAAAGCTGTATAGTTGAAAAATGGCCCGTATTTAGAACAGTGTTAAGATGACCTTGGAACGGAAATCTGATGGTTCCTTTAGCTCTGTTAGGTGATTTCGGGGTTGGGAGCATGTTTTTAATGTATTTCGGAGGTCCGTAGCTCATTTAGGCTTGAAATGCCGAGTTTGGAATTTTTAAAAATTTGGTTGATAGATGAGATTTTGATCCGGGAGTCAAAATGCAATTCCGATAGTTGCAATAGCTTCGTTAGGTGATTTTGGATAAGTTTGAAAATTTTCAGGTCATTCGGACGTCGTTTGGTCGGGTTTTTGATAACATGTAGGTTTCGAAAGTTTTGGTTGAAACTTAGGCTTGAATCCGCCATAATCTGATTATTTTTGTGTTTAATGATATGCTTTTATGATTGGAACAAGTTCGTATCGTGATTTGGAGTAGGTTGATGGCTTTGGGTGAGGTCCCAGGGGCCTCGTGGGTGTTTTCAGGGGTCAAACGGACCATTGCAGGTCAGTTTTTGTTGTCATAAGTGTTGCAGATGGTTGCTCTATGCCATCGCAATGGGTTGATGCGATCACATAGAAGGTTTGGGAGTAGGCTAAAATTTGTTCTATGCGATCGCGGAAAGGGGTATGCGATCTCATAGTTGTAGGTGTTTGTTCTCTGCGATCGAAGAAGTGCTATGCGATCGCATAGTGTTTTGGCAGGGGTCCAAGATCCCAATCTTTTGTTCAATGCGATCGCGGATTAGGGTATGCGATCGCATAAGGTTGTTCGATAAATCAATGCGATCGCAAAGAGATATGTGAGATCACATAGGGTAAATTGGAAGGCGGAAAAGTTTGTTCTATGTGATCGCAATAGGTATGATGCGATCGCATAGAGTAATTTGCTTGGGCAGACAGAATCAGAATATAACATTTCATTCGCGAGTGTTTCACCATTTTTGCAAAAACTCAAGCTAGGAAGCTCGGTTTTGAGTGACATTTCGCGTGCTTTTCAGAGACAATTGTTGGGTAACGATTTCTTACTCCCTTGTGATCATTATTCACTAATCTAAACTCAAATTCTTCCTTTAATTTCGGATTTGGGGTGTAAATTGGGGTGAGTTTTATAGAACAAACTTTGATTATTTGGAGGGGCAAACGAACTCCGATTTTGATAAATGTTATATGGTTAGACTCGTGAGAGTACGAGTGTTCTGGAAACATAAAGATATGGCTAGAGGGGTATTATGGTCATTTCACCTATTTTCGCGTTGTAGCTTTAATTTTATCAGTGTAATTAGTTACTTACGATGTTATTTACACTATGTAATCTATTTGGATAGATTTGACCTACTCGGAGTCGAATACTCGTGGCAAGGGAGTCATTTCTTAGCGGTTTTGTACCGGGATTAAGGTAAGTGACTTGTCTAACCTTGCGTGGTGGAATTTCTCCCCTAGGATATATATGTGTTAATTTGAATGCCTTGTACGCGAGGTGACGGGCATGTACTTGCACAAATTGTTGAAGAACCACTTTGCTTAAACTGCTCAATCAATGTTATCTCTGTTATTTAATTGGTTTAACTGCAAGATTTATCCTGTGTTAGCTAGGGAAGCATGATTAGATAGGGTTAACTGTCTAAATGCCTACTTGTCTTAATTGAACTCCCTGGAACCTGTTGAGATTGGATTTAGTTGTTAATTGTAGCAGTGTACTTCATATTTTTCTGTGTTTTCTCTTATTTGATTATGTTTGTGTTCTGTGGACTGCAGGTTCAATTCTCGGAGATCCGGTGCTACTGAGGTAAAGGACTGCAGGTTCAATTACCGGAGATCCTTTGATTCTAATATACGGATTACGGGTTCAATTCCCAGAGATCTTGTGATACTGATATAAAGGACTGCGGGTTCAATTCACGGAGATCCTGTGATACTGATATATGGACTGCGAGTTCGATTCCCGGAGATCCTGAGTTGCTGAGTAAAAAGGACTACGGGTTCAATTCCCGGAGATCCTAGATTGTTCATTTGTACTTGTTGTGTTGATTTCTCTTTGTTAGCTTAACTATAGACGGCTTGTAGTATTTATCTCATTTGCTGTTATTTTAGACTTATTCCTATTTTGTACTGTTCGGTGTTATTATCATTATTTTTATTATTCTTGGTAGGTCCCTGACCTTCCTCGTCACTACTCCTTCGAGGTTACGCTTGGTACTTACTGAGTACCACCGTGGTGTACTCATGCTACTATTCTGCACACTTTTGTTGTGCAGATCCAGGTCCACCTGATCAGACGCACTACCTGTGATTTAGGCACATTTTTCAGGAGACTTGAGGTATGAATCTACTACGTCCACAGATCCATAGGCTCTTCTTCTATTCTCCCTGAGTGATGTCAGTTATTTCCTCTATTTCAGTTGTATAGATACTCTGGATGTATAGTGCTACAGTTATACTCTTATAGTTTGTGTTGTCCGTGAGTTTCCGAGTCTTGGTGGTTGTATTTCTTTCTGGTATTTAGTGAAGTGTATGTGCCGAGCGACGGTTATTACATTTCTTTTATATCATTCCGTTGTTATCTTAACTTTTGTTCATAAGAGTTGTACATTCCGCATTGTGTTAGGGTTACCTAGTCGCGAAGACTGGGTGCTGTCATGATAGGTTCACGATTGGTGAACTAGGGTCGTGACAATTACACTCATCACGTAGCTATCCAGTCATTACTTCCCTTAATAGGGACAGAATAACACATATAAATCTAGAAACACGTGCCTATATAATCAACAGCTTGGGGCTCAAGCTATAGCTAAAAATTCGGCCTCAAGTCTTCCTGACTGGCCCAAAATCAACATACTAAGGTCACATCTCACCCTTCGATCAAGGAATCACAAGCTATCGATGTACATATGATACTAAGTGCTCATGCGTGGAAGGAATTCAAAGAGTTACTTTTCAAGCTGAATCAAGGATGCACGATAAGAGTTCAAGAATATAAAGTTCTTTCCTAACGGTTCTGCAACCTCTCGAGGATAAATACAGAGGTCTCCGTACCGATCCGCGAGACTCTACTAAACCTTCTCATGACCGTGACACCTATGTGACCTAGGCTCTGATACTAACTTATCACGATCCTAAACCCGGACATGCCTCTCATGAAGACAAGTCCAGCCGACCCATTCCCATTTCAATCTCAAGCAATAAATAATAAGTATTAAGTCTTAGACATGACAAAAACTCAAAATAAGCAGTTAATAGTATAATTTGCGGAAAACAAACCCAACACAACCCGATATCGAGGTGGCACTAGTCATGAGCATCAACTAAGTTTTGAATATAACAAGTGTCTAAATGTACTAAATATAGTCTAATAAAATCGAGAGGGAGAAAAGTAGTGCGTCGAACGTCGGGCAGCTACCTTGCTAAACTCTGATGACTATGCCTCTAAGCAACCAACACCCGCTACTGGGTTCAAAAATACCTAAATCTGCACACAAGGTACAGAGAGTAAAGTGAATACTTCCAACTCAGTAAGTAATAAAAATAAATGAAGACCGAGTGATATAAAATCACGTTAAACATAACACTAAGCTATAAAAGTCATAACAACAATCAATTAATATAATTAAGCAGGGAAATCTCGTAAACACCTTTTAAGCAGTCAACAATATATAGGAAAAACAACTAGAAAGGTAAACACATAAGAAGTGCCCCTCAAGCACAATAACATCAGAATCAACCCCTCATGCAATATCACAGAACAATATTAGCCCCTCGAGCTATATCTCATATCACAATGGGTACCCACGCTCACTGGGGGTTTGCAGACTCATGTGAGGGCCCTTTACTGCCCAAGCGCAATATCAAGCTATCTTGTGGCATCATAAATAGGCTCTCAGCCTCATATCAATATCAGGCCACCTCGTGGTGTACAATCTCAGGCCCTCGTCCTCATTATCATAATTAGTGTACCACTGATGTGCGCGTGAAACCTGACCCAACTGTATCCTCACAATACAGGCCCTCGGTCATACTCAGTCAGAATCTCATAAGCCCTTCGGGCAATACTAAAAATATGCAGCTCAACTCAAAATATCTTTAAAACATCATTTAAGGTCTGTAAAACAGATTGACATAGTTGAGTTTGAAGATATTCAAAGATCTGGAATGACTAAGCACAAGTTTGAAATCAAACAATGAGGAAAATATCATTAACGATCCCTAAGGGTTCAAATAGTTGGCACGAAGACCAAAAATGCAATTTAGCCCAAAGTATAATAATATCAAATAATTAGCTACCAAATATACAGAAAAGTGGTCATTGGGGATGGACTAAGTCACAATCCCCAATGGTGCACGACCCCACGCTCTTCATCCAGCATGCGCGTCACCTCAACACAGTCGAACATTGTGTAATTCGACGTTTCATACCCTTATAATAATAATTAAAATCATTACTCACCATGAACTAGCCTGAAAAGCTACTTTGCAACACGCTTGCCTCGCGAACCAACTTCCGAGTGCTCCAAATATACCAAGTTTAGATTTTTATCATCAAATTATGCTATACGAATGAATTCCAATTGAAAAATATTGATTTTAAGCACAAAACCCGAAATCAGTCAAAACCTGACCCCTGGGGCCGCATTTCGGGACTAGAAAAACTTTATACCAAAATATTCTTCATCATCTCATGAGTCCGTACATATAAAGAACTCGAAAATCGGAGTTCATTTGACCACTCAAATTTTCCCTAGAAGGTCTCATAATCTCAAGCCCTAACTTCACATTTTTCTACTGATTTTTATGAATTAAACACTGATATTTTGTTCCTTAATCACAATTAATCAAGTTTTAGGGTCCAAAATCCTTACCACAATAAAGAACAATGATTTCCTCTCTTCCAAATCGCATCAAAGCTCTTTTCCCGTTGAAAAATGGTGTTAAAAGGTTTAATGGTCGCAGAGGATTTATTTAAATATTGTTCATGCTTTTTATTGTTCACCCGAGTTACTGTTCATCCCAGTTACTGTTCACCCAAGTTACTGTTCATGTTGCTATGAAAAAATGCAGCAGCTTTTCTTCTAGTCTAAATTGAATCGTTAACTTTTTGAGATCCACCCGAGGCCCCTGAAAATCTCAATAAATATACCAAACCATCCCATAACATCGTTCGAACTTATTCGAGCCTTTAAAACACCAAAACCAACATCAAAACACCAAAATCACATCAAATTCAAGCCTATGAACTTTGAAATTCCTATATTCCACAAACGAAGTTGAAACTATCCAAAACAACTCTAATTGATCTAAAAATTTTCAAACATATCAAAAATGACATTATGAACCTGTTCCAACTGTTGGAATTCTATTCCGACCCCGATAGACTATTTTCCACTGCTAACCGAAAATAACCAAAAACTAACTTTCGCCAATTCATGCCTAATTATTCTACACCGGATATCACAAAATTATTTTGGACACACTCCTAAGTACCAAATCACCTAAATAATCTACCCGAGCCATAAAATCTGCATTCCAAGGTTATTTACTAATAAGTCAACTCTCGGTTGACTTTTATAACTCTAAAGCTACTTTTAGAGACAAAGTATCTCAAACATTACCAAAACCATTCCGGATTCGATCCGACCAAGCTGATACCACATAAGACGGATAAGCAAAGAATATACAAGCAATAACGGAAAAAAATAAAGCGGTAACTCATGAGACGACTGGCCGGGTCGTCATAGTGGTGGGATTTAATCCCCCCTGGTAGTTATGGATGGTTATTTCAAAAGAATTTGGGGAAATAGAGGAATTGACAAAGTTGCAGTAGTGAATAAGGGGTCTTCCTTGTGAGATTTCAATCTGAAGAACCTAGAAACAAAACAGTTGAGGAAGGATTCCGGATGTTTGATAAAAAGTCAATAATTAAACCTTAGAAGTAGGATATTGATATGAAAAATAGACAATTAACATGATTCCAATATGGATTAGGTTATAGGGCTGGACATCAAATATTGGGGGAAGAGTGAAATTACTAAGATTACAAGAATGATAGGAAAGTCATTGAAGACAGATAGTGCTACATTCTAGAAGGAAAGACTTACATTTGCAAGGATACTTGTTGAGGTATCAATCAATCAACAATATCCATCAACAATTATGTTTGGAAATGAATATGGTAAAATTATAGAAAAAAGAGTGATGTATGAATGGAAGCCAATACGTTGCCCAACATATAATAATTTGGGCATGAATAATCAGATTGCAGGTAAAACATAAAGAAGGAGGAAGAAAGGGAACAACAAAGGAAAATTTGGAATGATTAGCATAATGATAGCAAGGGAGAGCAAGAAAGGCCCAAGGATAACACATGCAAGGCAGGGAATAAAAAAGGTAGAGCAAATGAGGTAGAGATGATGGTGCAGCAAAAGAAGAAAGTGAAACGTAGTACACTAAAAAGGGAAAGGGAGATAAATCTGACTCTTGGGATCTCGTATGCAGCAATAACAAAGAACACTGGTGAGATAACTAAAGCAGATGGAAGTATAGCAAGCTCATCTAACCTAGGAGATAAGCAAGCTGCTTTGAGCTATAACATTGGAAAGGGTGGGGGAAACCCCATAACTAATGTATAATATTGGCTACTGGAATGTAAGGGGTCTAAATAAGTCAGCCAAGCAAAAAGAAGTAAACATGTTTTTGCACAATATTAAGGCTGGTATATTTATACTCCTGGAGACACACATTAAGAGAACAAAGGCTCAACAAGCCTCTCTTAACCTTTGTAATAGGTGGTCTTTTAGCACAAACTTGCATAAATATCTAAGGGGTCGGATTTGGTTGTCATGAATATCTCAAATATATGAGATTGACATAATCATAGTAACTGCACAAGTAATTCACAGTCAAGTTAAACATAGAGGAAGAAATGAGAAGATGTACATAACTCTGGTGTATGGGTTTAATGATCAAGCCCTCGGAAGAGAACTATGGGAGGAGATAAGGACAATATATAGTCAGCTTCTGGGACCTTGGAGTGTAATGTGGGATTTCAACTGTGTCCTCTATAAAGAGGAATGGATTGGAAGTCCTATTTTGTGACTGAAATAAGAGATTTTAAGAAGTGTGTAGAAAATTATGATTTGTATGACCTAAAATCTACTGGGGCTTATTTCACTTGGAATAACAAGCAAGAAGGGGATGATAAAGTTCTGAGCAAGATTGATAGAGTCCTAGTTAATAATGATTGGCTAGCACTACTCCCTTCTTCCAAAGTTCATTATATGGAAGAAGGTTTGTATGACCATAGCTCTGCTATTACCAGTTGGGAAAAGGGAGATAACATGAAGAAGAAAAAGAAGAAGAAGTAGTTTAAATATTTTAATACGTGGAGTATGGCCAAAGACGTTTTAGCAAAAAGAGGAAAGCTGGCAAGAAGGGATACCAGGAAACAAGAAATATCTGTTGAAACTTGATCGCAGTCACCACCTTTTTAGCATATCAGCAGGATTTTCTGTAGTATGAATTTTCTTCACCGTGACTCCACCTTCTTCTATGATTTCTCGTACGAAGTGATACCGAACATTAATGTGCTTCGTCCTTGCATGATAAACTTGGTTCTTCGCTAATTGAATAGCACTTTGACTATCACAAAAAATTGTGATACCTTTTTGTTCAACGCCAAGCTCCTTTAGCAATCCTTGAAGCCAAATTGCCTCCTTCACAGCCTCTGTAATAGCCATGTACTCTGCCTCTGTTGTAGACAAAGCAACTGTTGACTGCAAAGTAGACTTCCAACTAACTGGTGCCTTTGCAAAAGTAAACACATAACCAGTAGTTGATCTTCGTTTGTCCAGATCACCCGCAAAATCTGAGTCACAATATCCAACTACAGACTCATTGTCTTCCTGCTCAAAAATTAACCCGACATCTACGGTATTATGAATATACCGTAGAATCCACTTCACAGCTTGCCAATGCTCCTTTCCCGGATTATGCATATATCTGCTAATAACTCCAACAGCTTGTGAAATGTCAGGTCTCGTACAGACCATTGCATACATCAAGCTACCAACAGCATTTGCGTATGGTACCTTTGACATATACTCTTGTTCAACTTCATCCAATGGCGACATAGTGGTACTTAGCTTAAAATGAGGAGCAAGTGGAGTACTAACTGGCTTAGTCTTGTCATCTATGCCAAAACGTTGTAGTACTCTCTTCAAATATTCTTTCTGAGATAAACAGAGTTTCTTTGAACGTCTATCTCTTATTATCTCCGTGCCAAGAATTTTCTTCGCCTCACCCAGATCCTTCATCTCGAACTCCTTCTTCGGTTGAATCTTCAACTTATCAATTTCTTCCAAATTCTTGGAAGCTATCAACATATCATCAACATATAGGAGAAGATATATAAAGGAACCATTTTTAAGCTTGCGCAAATACACACAATGATCGTATTTGCTTCTCTTGTACCCTTGCTGCAACATAAACTTGTCAAATCGCTTGTACCATTGTCTAGAAGATTGTTTCAACCCGTACAACGATTTTTCAAGTTTGCAAACCATATTTTCCTTTCCAGCAACTTTGAATCCTTCCTGGCTGAGTCATGTAGATTTCCTCCTCCAAGTTTCCATGTAAAAACGCAGGTTTTACATCCATCTGAACTAGTTCCAAATCCAATTGTGCTACCAAAGCCAACATAATTCGAATGGATGAATGTTTTACAACTGGAGAAAATACTTCATTGTAATCAATTCCCTCCTTTTGAGCATATCCTTTGGCCACCAATCTTGCTTTGTAGCGAACATCTACTTGGTTAGGAAATCCTTCCTTCTTTGCAAATACCCATTTGCACCCAATTGCTTTCTTTCCTTCGGGAGATTGGCCAATCTCCATGTATGATTCTGATGAAGGGACTGTAATTCATCATTCATGGAAATCCTCCACTTATCTTCTTCTGAACTTTGGACCGCGTCTTTATAAGTGGTGGGAACATCATCAGCTGCAATTGCGGTTGCACAAGCAACTGTCTCTATGAGACGAACAGGTTTCGTTACTTTCCTTTTTGGCCTGCTGGTTGCTATTGATTCAAGTTGTTGTTGAGGTTCCTGAGTTGGAATCTCCTCTACTGGCTCTCCTCCCAGAGGATAATCTTCATTTGTTTCCTCCTCTGCTTCTTGTGTAGGAAAAATAAATTTTCCCTCAAACTCCACCTGCTTAGAAGCACCATCATTTTCTTTGGTATCTTCATTTGTTACCTTGTTTACCATAGAAGATTCATCGAAGGTAACATCCCTGCTGAATATTACTTTCTTTGTCATAGGACACCATAAGCGATGTCCTTTGACTCCAGAAGTAATTCCCATAAAAATAGCCTTCTTTGCCCTTGGATCCAATTTTGACTCCGTCACATGATAATATGCAGTTGAGCCAAATACGTGCAAAGAGTCATAATCTACAGCAGGCTTTCCATACCATTTTTCAAATGGTGTCTTGCCATAAATAGCAGCAGATGGTAAGCGATTAATGAGGTGGCATGCATATGTAATTGCCTCGGCCCAAAATTCTTTGCCCAAGCCAGCATTGGACAACATACACCGTACCTTCTCCAGCAAGGTCCGGTTCATGCGTTCTGCCACTCCATTCTGTTGTGGTGTATGTCTCACAGTGAAGTGTCGGACGATGCCATCATTTTCACAGACCTTATTGAAATGATCATTTTTGTATTCACCTCCATTGTCTGTGCGAATACACTTGATCCTCCTGCCCGTTTGATTCTCCACCATCGTCTTTCATTTGAGAAAAATTCCCAGCACTTCATCTTTGCTCTTCATTGCATACACCCATACTCTTCGGGAAAAATCATCAACAAAGGTCACAAAATAGTGCTTCCCACCCAATGAAGGTGTTTTGGAAGGACCCCAAACGTCAGAGTGTACATAATCCAAAATGCTGACAAAGGTGGTGACTGCGATCAAGTTTCAACAGATATTTCTTGTTTCCTGGTATCCCTTCTTGCCAGCTTTCCTCTTTTTGCTAAAACGTCTTTGGCCATACTCCACGTATTAAAATATTTAAACTACTTCTTCTTCTTTTTCTTCTTCATGTTATCTCCCTTTTCCCAACTGGTAATAGCAGAGCTATGGTCATACAAACCTTCTTCCATATAATGAACTTTGGAAGAAGGGAGTAGTGCTAGCCAATCATTATTAACTAGGACTCTATCATGCAAGGACGAAGCACATTAATGTTCGGTATCACTTCGTACGAGAAATCATAGAAGAAGGTGGAGTCACGGTGAAGAAAATTCATACTACAGAAAATCCTGTTGATATGCTGACAAAGGTGGTGACTGCGATCATGCAAGGACCAAGTATCACAATTTTTTGTGATAGTCAAAGACCTATTCAATTAGCGAAGAACCAAGTTTATCATGCAAGGACGAAGCACATTAATGTTCGGTATCACTTCGTACGAGAAATCATAGAAGAAGGTGGAGTCACGGTGAAGAAAATTCATACTACGGAAAAGCAGGAAGGCAATCAGTCTGTAGTTGGATATTGTGACTCAGATTTTGCGGGTGATCTGGACAAACGAAGATCAACTACTGGTTATGTGTTTACTTTTGCAAAGGCACCGGTTAGTTGGAAGTCTACTTTGCAGTCAACAGTTGCTTTGTCTACAACAGAGGCAGAGTACATGGCTATTACAGAGGCTGTGAAGGAGGCAATTTGGCTTCAAGGATTGCTAAAGGAGCTTGGCGTTGAACAAAAAGGTATCCTGCTGATATGCTGACAAAGGTGGTGACTGCGATCAAGTTTCAACAGATTTTGCGGGTGATCTGGACAAACGAAGATCAACTACTGGTTATGTGTTTACTTTTGCAAAGGCACCGGTTAGTTGGAAGTCTACTTTGCAGTCAACAGTTGCTTTGTCTACAACAGAGGCAGAGTACATGGCTATTACAGAGGCTGTGAAGGAGGCAATTTGGCTTCAAGGATTGCTAAAGGAGCTTGGCGTTGAACAAAAAGGTATCACAATTTTTTGTGATAGTCAAAGTGCTATTCAATTAGCGAAGAACCAAGTTTATCATGCAAGGACGAAGCACATTAATGTTCGGTATCACTTCGTACGAGAAATCATAGAAGAAGGTGGAGTCACGGTGAAGAAAATTCATACTACGAAGAATCCTGCTGATATGCTAACAAAGGCGGTGACTGCGATCAAGTTTCAACATTGTTTGGATTTGATCAACATTGTTGAACACTGACGATTGAAGATGAAGACACAACCAAAATTTGTTATAGAGAGAAAATTGAAGATGTGGATTTTTGCCAAGGTGGAGATTTGTTGAAATTGTCAAACTTCCCACATCCCACATCGGTGGGTAACTAGAATTGGGGAGGATTTCCCCCTATAAAAGAAGGCCTAATGTTTAGGATTTAAACACACCTCTCATTTGCCTTCTTATCTTCTCAAGGCATTTGTATCTTCTCTCTTTAGTATTATTTCACTTGTATTTTGGAGTGGAATAAAATATTGGTTGTGTCCGAGGAGTAGGCAAAATTAGCCGAACCTCGTAAATTTTGGTGTTCCTTTATATTGTTGCTTTATTGTCTTATTTATTATTTGGTGGCTGCCATAATTTTTGGTATAGTAGTTGTGACTCATTCACACTATATACATTTGGCTTCCGCAACAATATCAACTAGTGGGAAGTTGAATAGATTAAAGAAAGTGCTATGGAAGATCAGAGACAAATTTAGTGAAGTTGAAAAGAGAGTAGATCAAGGAAAGATGGAACTTCTAGAATGTCAAGCTAGAATTTAGACAAATCCTATGGATTGCATAAGCAGGAAAAGGAATTAGCACAAGCATATAACAACTAGGAAGATGTTATATATTAGTACTTAAGGCAGAAGAGTAAAATGCAATAGGTAGTGCAAGGTGATCAAAATATAAGATTCTATTATAATTGTATAAAGGCTAGGGGGAACACTAATATAATCTTCTCAATAATGGAGAAAATATCATAGATATGGAGAAGATTGAAGATACATTTACAAAACTCTATTCACCATTACTAGGCACAAGTAAATGTGATAGAGATCATGTGTGTAGCAGTCTAGTGAATAAGGGGGCTGTAGTATCTGAAGAAGATAGGAAAATGGAAACTGTTCCTTATTCAGAGAAGGAAGTTAATTAAGTATTATAGGAAATTGCAGGGGATAAAAGTCCCGGTCCAGATGAATATGTGAGTCAATTCTATAAGGACAATTGGAGAATAACCGGAAAGGATGTAATTGCAGCAGTTTTCGAAATTTTCAAGACTGGGAAAGTATTAGATGTGCTGAATAATACTGTTATTACACTCATTCCAAAAGGAACTCGTGTAGATTCAGTAGGTGATTATAGACCAATAGCTTTTTGCAACACTATCTACAGGATAATATCAATACTATCTACAGGATAATATCAAAGATGATATGTCAAAGACTAAGGAAGATACTACTTGGGATAATTTCAGAAAATCAAAGTGCATTTGTAGAAGGGAGATATATTGCACAAAACATCCTAATTTGTCAAGACTTAGTGAGTCTCTATAATAGGAAGAATACTACCAAGAGCTATCTTATAAAGATTGATCTCAAGAAGGCTTGTGACTCAGTAGAATGGGAATTTGTGAAAGAAATATTGTATGCACTAAATTTACCAATCCAATTCATAAGTTGGATCATGAGGTGCATTACAACTACACAATGTACAATAGCTATTATGGTGGTATGCACGGATGCATAGCAGGAAAGAGGGATCTAAAATAGGGGGATCCAATATCTACACCGTTGTTTGTAGTGACCGTTGTTTGTAGTGTGTGTGGAGTATTTTACTCGAATCATGAGAACGGTGGCTGAACAAGATGGATTTTTTTTATCATACAAAATACAAGGGGCGGCAACTAAATCATCTCTTCTTTGCAGATGATGTATTACTGTTTTACAAAGGAAAGCTCCAAGCTATAATACTGATGTTGAGAATACTACAAAGCTTCTCAAATGCGTCTATACTTACTACAAATGCTGCAAAATCTAATATCTTTAGTGCAATATGGATGAACAGTGCTTGCAAGACTTATGTGAGTTGACAGGATACATGAGGAGATCCCAACCTTTCAGATATCTTGGGGTACCCATATCACTAAAGAAACTTGCAGCACTGGATTGTGAAATCTTAGTGGATAAGATTTCAATGAAGATTAAAAGCTGGGGATAAGAAACTTATCATATGCAGGGAGAGTTTTACTTGCAAATGCAGTACTAATATACATGCACTCTTAACTGGCATCCATCTTTGCGCTGCCTACGAAAGTGATTAAAATCATTATAAGAGTATGTAGAAGTTTCTTCTGGGATGGGAAGTCCATACTAATAAACCATCTCTGGTAGCATGGGACTTGGTATGCAGGATAAAAAGACATTTAGGGGTACATGATACTGCTGCCTGGAATGATGCAGCTATAGCAAAGTATGTCAGGAATATAGCAGCCAAAACAAATAATATGTGGGTCAGATGGGTAAACCATATTTACTTAAAAGGGAGAGACTGATGGTAGTACAAACCTCCTATAGATTGTAGCTGGTAATGGAGGAAAATTTATACAATAAGAGGTAAGTTTGCTGATGGATACACAAAGAATCACTGGCTAACTACTAGTGGAGTTTATACATTAAGTAGTGGTTATAGTTGGAAGAAATGGGCTATGGAGGACGGCCTTGCCGAGGGTGGGTATGGAATAAGATGAACATGCCTAAACATAGACTAATATGTTGGTTAGTAGCACATAACAGACTCTCGAGGAAATATAGACTCAAACATATCCGAATTAGCAAAGACAACTAATGTGAGATATGTGGAACTGCATAATTGTTCTTTGAATTTGAATGTCCACTTGCAATGAGGTGCATGGAAGACACTCTGAGATGGTTAAACATAGACATCAGGAACACGGAGCTACAAGGGATAGGCAGAAGAATGACCACACAAGTTAAAGGGAAAATATGCACGGCAATTGTGTTGGCCATACTAGCAGCTGTAGTTTATAACGTATGAAGAGCAAGGAACTTAGTACTCTGGGAACATAATCAAGGTGATACGACTTGGGCAGCTATACAGTCAGATAAAACAAGATTGCAAGCATAAAACACTTGAAGCATTGAGTAGAAGACACACAAGCAGAGAGAAAAATTGGATAGAAAAATGTATTGTTGAGGAATGTATATAAGAGATAGAATGGACAATTAGAGAGAAGTCTAATTGTACTTCTGAGATGTAAGTTTTGATAAGTGATAAATAAAATCTTTTTGTTCGACCAAAAAAACAAATTTAATATATTTATCAATAAATGTCATCAAAAGTACATGACGTTATCTACAGTAAAACTTTATATAATAGTTGAACATATGATTTTTCTTGAGGATTATGTTGATACTTACAAAATAAAGTGATATATTCAGTTTGTCACGGAGAATATATAACAAAATCGAACATTAGGGGGGATAATGTTGGATATATTCTTACTTGTCCTTTTTTTAGTTTCTACATCTGCATCAAGATTGTCGACTTATAAGAAGATGGACAAAACTATTGGAGATAAGAGAATAGAGCAATCCAATATTACTAACTAAATTAAAGTCACCATTTGCATGTGGAAATCGGTTAATATTTTACTAGGCTCTGTTCGTATTTTGTCAGCAGCCACCTATTCCACGTCAACTCCAAAGAATGGACCATACCTAATTCATCTAAAAAAGAAAGAAAAAATGGACGGCTCACCTACGTCTGTTTGTTTTCTATCCCTTTATGTGAAATAAATACTAACAATATATATATATATATATATATATATATCGTGTAAACAATTTTTTATATTATCAGATACTTCAAAAGATATTTATATATAATCCTTCATAGTGAGATATATAATCTTCATAAAAAGTGAGATATGTAATGTCAAATTGAAATTACTAAACAACTGACCAATCAATCAACTTCTTGATGTGTTTGAAATAAGTAATGTATATGACCACTTAGCCTTCAGTTTTGTCCATCTGCGCTTAATTAATTAATATCCTATAAATCAATCTTTATTGTAATGTCTTTCTGGTAATCACAAATCTTGATTTTAAATATTCCAATTGAAGTAAGATATTGTTCTGTATGGAGTAACGTGACATTCTCAGGAATCTACTATCAAACTAGACATGTAACATTACTTTAAACTTTTTCTTTCGTTGTATCTTAGCTTATACCATGTGATATGTCCCTAAAAGTTGCATCAAGAAGGTGAAGTGTGCTAAGTTTTGTTAAGGAAATATAGGAAAAATTTAAGGATGTTATGCATTTCTTTAGGGTAAAAAATAGCAGTAACTTGACTACCATATACAATTTCCGGTAGTACAATTTTTTTTTTTAAGAGGGGAAACCGCAATCACTACAACCTCTGTCACGACCTCTGTCTTTCGGTTGAGTACTCTATGGTGAGTACTGGATAAACCTCCCCATGTGTAATAGCATGCAAACCACACAGAGAATATATACCGCACTAGGCAAGCCCTGTGCGACATGCTCAATCCCAGAAGGCATTTGGGGGATTTAATCCAAGGCCATCCGTATGAATTACCACCCTCCAAAATTAGTGGGCAACCCAGAAGGGTTACGATTTGAAGTTTATGAGTTCGGATTTATATATATATATATATATATAAATATATATATATATATATATATATATATATATATATATATATATATATATATATATATATTGATCACGCCCAATTGTGCCTTATAAAAAGGGCAATGCAGTCTCAGCAAAGATAACCCAAGTATTACGCTCAAGGTCGAATCCTCAGAAAGTTAACCTATTAACTATTATCTTCAAAATCACTAACTCTTCAGAATCAGCTTCCCAAATATTCAAATCTCTGTTGAGTGTTCTTAAATAACTACTTTTGAAGAAAACAAAATAACTGTAAAATAACTAAAGATGTTGTAACAATAATGAGAAAGAACTAAGGTAATGATTTCCCCTATTGACGGAATCCCTTCTGTTTATACTCATACAAATTTAAAAATATCTCTCTATCAATCATGAACGCTAATCTTATCGTAAATCACTCCCGAGTAATCATAGTAATTTACTATTGCACTCTCCCTATTTACACTAGCTTACTTTAATTAATACAATTCACTTTAGATCACACCCAAGGCTTCGTTATCCCTAATCCCGCCTTTAAACCCGCAATTATAGATTCCTCTAATAGTCTAGGATTGGTGGTGTTCAATAATAACCTAAATACGCGCTCTTTTCCAAGTTATGTACACTGAATAGGCACAGCTAATCGAGCATCCTGTCAATTAAATACAACAAAAATGAAGTTGAACAAATATAGATAAACTAACAATTTGTATTCACATAAATCAGAAGTTCATCACACAATAGGTTCCATCAAAACCTTAGATAAGAATTTAGCTATTCATGACTAGGGAAACATAAACTAGAATAAAATTCATCATAAAAATTCAAAAGAAAAAAAGAAAGATGTTTGGAGAAATCTCTCACAATAGGTTTCCTTGCAAAAGTACTCTAAAATCAATACATGCCTCCTTTGGGCAAATCGTAATGTTTTATATAGGGTTTAAGTCTAAAAAAATCTCATTTTTACACTTTGGCCCCTCAAGTTCGCGTCGCCTGCCGCGGTTCTACCGCGGTCGCGGTAGAATCGCGGCCAAACACTCTCTCTGATTCTCTGAGATTCTGTAGCATCCTTCCACCGCGGTTCTGCCGCGGAACCACGGCCAAACATTGTCTCTGGATCCTAAGGGCTGTATGGACGTGGTTTCAATGAGAATTTGCATATTTTGCCTCTTTTCTCTAATTTGACTCCAAAATTGCTCCTTAGCCTTCCTTAACCATTTATTACCTACAAATCATGAAAAAACATTAATAAGTGTATTTTGTCATCATATATATCATCAAAACAACATAAGAAAGTGATTATTTAAGGCGTAATTATAGTCAAATTCACTTATTATCATATATATATATATATAACGAATCTTAAAAAAAATAAACAAATAAATACATAATTTAACTAAAGTTACTAAATTCGCCGATCTCGTAACCTATACTCTATCTCCACCTCCTTTTTTCCCCTCCCATATAAGGCTGCAGAAATTATGTGTATTTCCAATCTAGGGTAGTGTTATAGTGTGTCTCTATATAAAGGTCTTTAAAACAACTCCCCACTGTGGGATACAAATGGTTACATGCCTTTCATAATATGTCTCACAGTTTCCATTAAAATGGAAACGGGACTTGATTGATTGTAACCTATTTGATAAAGTGGAGAGGATTCATGTTATGAAAACTCTAAAAAGATCCATTTGTAGTTCAGACATTTTCATCTTTTATTTTATTGAATAACTTTTTCCTAGAGTGGGAAGACTGCCTGCCTAGTGCTCTACACGTCAACTTGTTAAATCTAAAGTTTGGGTTCGAATTGACAGCCAGCAATCCAATTCTAAGTGGCAGACTACATTAAGGTTGTCCACACCACATATTGAAAACCATGAGCAGTCGTTTGGTATTGTACTAAATTATTTTGGGATTATGATTTCGGATTATAATTTTAGGACTAATATAGACTATATGAGAGGTAGGATTAAATAACCCTAAGTTTGATGGGATAAGGTAGGATAAAATTAAATATTTTGGATTACGTGTGAGATTAAATTTATATCGTATTTGATTGGCGATATAAATTTTTCTTAATAAATTTATATTGCTAACCAAACACGGTATAAATTTAATCCCACATCTTATTCCACTTTATCCAGCTCGTACCAAATGACATCTACCAATTTTTCTTTGCGCATGCTCATTTTGAGGTCCAATTAATTTGAATTCTTGTTGCAAAGTTCAATTTTAATGATAATATGTTTCTTAATAAAAACAACTCTTTCTATAATAAATATATTATGGAGTAACTAGTAAGCTAATGATAATGATAATTAATTCTATAATAACTTAAATTACAATATTGTATATAAAAAAAAAGCTTACATTGACATTGTAAGGTACATAAATTAAGTTTTTTTTCTTCTTGGCCTTGCAATGGAAAAATGGGGCTGCAAAGAATGAAAGAAAGGAACTTCTCCACGTATTGCATGTCATAAAATTAAAGTTGAGGGTTAAGAGTATCAAAAAAAAAAAAACACAAAGGAATCATTTTAAAGTCATTGCTTGTGGTGTTCCCAAAAGCGGAGCCATCTAAGTTTATGAATTTGGGATCTAATCGTTTTAAGTTATTTGGTTCTAAAGTAATAATTTACATATATTTAGTAAATTTTTAAGACACATACAAGATTCGAACCAAAGCTATTGGATCGATCGAACATGCTCCTCACATTCTAGCTCCGCCCCTGTAATTCCCTTCATATTTGTAATATGGAAAGAAAGTTTAATTGTTATTTATAAGTTAAAGAAGCCTTAATTCCCAAGTGGCAACCATTTGTTTTTCTTTTTCCTTTTCTTTGTCCCGGGGGTTGGGGGGTTAAGAAAAATATTACAACCTATGAGGTCTGCAAGTTTCACATCTAAGTAATACCCGATCAGATAGTTTACGATATAGATAGATAGATATATATTTCTAAAGAGCATTCTAAGAAAAGATATTAATAGATATCGGAAGTTGTCCGGTCGTACCCAAACAATAATATTCCAGAGGGAAATACACCTAAGATCAAATATTTCGAGCCAGCTTCCGCAGAAAATTCAGACATTCTTTTTGATGCTGCGATCACATAAAAACATAAACTTTGAGGCTCAATAGCTAAATACATAGCAATTGAATCATAAGCGCAGTGTTAAAAGAATTCATGAAAACTAATTAAAATACAATGTTTTGGCAAAGGTGAAGGAAACAACAACTACTCAATATAGTCCTATAAAGTGGGGTCTGAGGAGGGTAATATATAGACATACCTTATTTCTATTCAAAAAGGCAGAGATGTTGTTTCCAATACAAAGGTGAAGGAACATGTAGACAAATCTGAATTTGACATTAGGAAATTGTGACACGGAAAATAAAACAAAAGGGAGCCCTCCAAAAGAAAAAAAAAGAATAAATAGAAAAGGAAAGAAGTAAAGAAAATAATGCCTTGTCTTTTCTCGCCCTAGGAATAATACTAGCATATTTTTAGTTGTAGAAACGAAACCTGCAAAACCAGAAAAAAATATAAGAAAAGCAGTTTGCAGTATGACCATATATGCATTTTTCGCAAGATGTAAGTTGATATTTATGAAAGTATAGAATTATATATACAACGTCGTATTTATATATCAGGAAACCTAAGACCTGACCCACAAAGCTATCCCCCCTCCCCCCCTACAACAAAAAGAAACAAAGTAAAGAAGAAGCAGAAGCAGAAGAGGGGAACTATAGATAGGCTTTTTACTGCAAAAAGATACAATTTACTGTTAGAGTTCTTATATTGAATGCTTTCCGATTAAAATATTAGATTTGAGAAAGAAAAAAATAAGGTATAATGGGAAGGGGAAGGGTAGAACTGAAGAGAATAGAAAACAAGATAAACAGGCAAGTTACTTTTGCTAAGAGAAGAAATGGACTTCTGAAAAAGGCCTATGAACTTTCTGTTTTGTGTGATGCTGAAGTTGCTCTTATTATCTTCTCTAACCGCGGCAAGCTCTATGAATTCTGTAGCAGCTCAAGGTACGTATTTGTCCATTCTCGTGTTTTTCTCTTTAATTTTCTTTTTAAACTTTTCTTTGTCATTCTACCTTGTTCCTCACCATCCTTTCATTTCCACTCTATCCCAATTCTGCCTTGTCATTTTTTAAATTTCTTGGTTTTCATTAGTGGGGTGTTCTTGGTGGGAGTTATGGTCTATCGGAAAATAGCCTCTCTATCACAGGGTAAGGGTAAGTTGTACGCACAAACTACCCTCCGACACTACACTACACTAATGGGATTATAGTGAATTTTTTTTATTGTTTTAAAAATTTATTGGTTGGGTATAGATATGAGATCTGAGTTAGATTTTTTTAACCTAGAATAGTAGGACTAGTGGTTGCTGACATATAAGGGAGCAAACCAATTTGCCATTTGATCTGAAGATCTAACTTCTGCTTTTGTAAATTACAAATGAGTAAATAAAGCCCTAGTCTTTAAGATTTGATGATACATACATGTTTGGTTATGATTTGATGTTCCACCTCCATTTTCTCTTCGGTTAATTATCTGCACTTTTTCTTCAACTAGTACAAAAGAAAAGCCTTATAATCTGGATCTAAAGCTGCTGGAGCTTGGAAAAGAATTTAATGTGGCTTGAGTACTTCTTCTACATACTTGAGATTTTTCTTTCAGTCTGAAGCTTTAAAATCATAAGCATATCTTTATAGCACTTTTTCTTTTCCGGAAGAAATTTTTCTTTTTTTACATTCATTAGTATAGTATGACAAATACTAACACCTAATTAACTTTTTTCATGCCTATTAAATTCGCTCAATGTCTTAGAATGATTAAATTTTTTCGATCAGATCGAATCGTAGTTTACTTAGGTAGCCACGGACCTATAAATATCATTTGATTACCGTGCTTGGCGAAGAAGATGCATCAAAAGTATGCTCGCTTGCTATCTTGTTCATGAACTAAAATTGCTCGGATAGATAGGTCAAGATTTTATGACAACAAATTCTCAGAGGAGGCCCAGGATTTGAGGCTTATGGGTTCCTAGCGTAATTTCAGATTAATATAATAATAACTGGTTTCACGGTCAAATATTTATCAATATTTAGTGAATTTCTTAAAATAAATATAGTCTATACAAAAGTAATCGGGTTCCCGGGAACTTGTAGTCTATGCACTAGGTCCGCTCCTGCAAATTCCCCATATTCTGAAATAAGGATGGAACGACCATATCACGTAATTGTTTTCCAGTATTTCTATCGAACTAAACTAAGAGAATATTTTAATGGTCTCTTTCTTAATTGGACTTGCCTATGTATGGTGCTTTCATATATTTTTGTCACAAATGCTCTTAATTGATAAATTGGTGACATTTAAAGATGCACTAATACTTCTTTCTGCAAGTACTTAATAATTTCCATTAATCCTTCCTTGCATATCATTAGTTGTCTTTTCCTTTTTACGGAGAAGGGTCAGAATTGCCCCTGAACTATTCATTTTGGAACGATAATGCCCTCCATCCACCTATTGGGCCAAATATGCCCTTCCGTTAGTATTTTTGGCTCACAAATGCCCTTTGAGTTAACGGGGGATACATGTCATCGTCCCGCTGGCTCATTCTAAATATTTCTTAATTAATTAAAAAGACACATAATTCATACCCGAAAAATAATTTTCTAAAGCAATTTTTCTAAAACGTTTTTTACTAAAAATTGAAGAAAACAAAGGAATTTATTTCCAGTATTTACAAAAAATAGATTTTTTTTAAAAACAAAAATAAAATCCAAAAAGTAATTTTCTAAACCAATATTTTTGTAAAAACTGAAAAAAACTAAATATTTTTTTCTAAAAACAGAAAAAATAAAAAAAAATTCCAGTTTTAAGAAAAATATTTCTTTAAAAAACTGAAAAATAATTTCTAAAACAATGATTTTTGTATAATCTGGAAAAGAAAATGTAATTTTGTTTTTGATAAAAATGTAATTTATCAATTATTAAAGGTGGAGGAGCTAAATTATTTTTTATAATTGATTAAAACAAAATTACATTTTTTTCCAGATTTTTCTAAACTGGAATAAAACTTGAAAAAAAAATCTATTTTTTTGTAAAAATGGAAAAAAAATCCTTTTTTTTCTTGAATTTTTAGTAAAAAAAAGTTTTAGAAAAATTGCTTTAGAAAATTAATTTTCGGGTATGAATAATAGGTCTTTTTAATTAATTAAGAAATATTTAGAATGAGCCAACGAGACGATGACATGTGTCCCTCCGTTAACTTAAAGGGCATTTGTGAGCCAAAAATATTAACGAAAGGACATATTTGGCCCAATAGGTGGATGAAGGGCATTATTGTTCCAAAACGAATAGTTTAGGGGTAATTCTGACCCTTTTCCGTTCTTTTTATGAAAACAATAGAAACATATTGATCTATATACGCGACACCAACTCTTAAAATTATGATTTAATTGTTCGTGCACTATTATATATAATTAGGTCCAGTTTTATCCACATGTGCTTTTAGTTCACTTAGGATTATATATCAATTTGGCATACATTGATAGACATACAAGGGGTTATATTGATATACTAGCTAGTGTATGAGTATATTACACATCTATTTCGATATTCTCATACAAATTTTTAATTATGGTAGTGTACTATTAAAGTGTATGACAATCTCATTGACATATATTGCTCTGATATCATCTTGAATTGTGTGATCATCTTATCTAAAAGTGTGATCTTCTCATCTAAAAGCTTAAACTGCAGCATTATAATTTATATACTTAATTCTATCTTAAACACATATCTACTCTGTGCTATTTGTGATCTACATAGGACATGACCAAATCATCATCGACAACTTTCGTCAAATTGATATTCTTAATCTTGTTCATTTTATGATAAAATAATCTATATGAATATTTTCTTTCTAGTACACTCCTAATGTGGATACTTTGGATCACAAATGCACAATATTTACTCCCATATACTATTATTGGTCTCACAATCGTTCTAGAACGAAACATAGCATGAGAAATTATATTTTTTCACAATCGTTCTAGAACGAAACATGCATTATGCTCTACATGATGGTCCTAGAAAAAGTTAGCTAAAGTACTTATGGTTGCGTTGAAGACCGATTAGACCTCATATATCTTTGTCTTTGATTAGTTTTTTTTTGTTGGTTGCACTATTATGGTTTGGGTTTTACCTTTAATAATGTGGTAAGAATACACTTGTTGACCTCTTGTCTATGAGTAAATAAAATAAAGCATCCTTCTAGGTTTCTCGACGATGTTCCCAAATCTTGTAGAAGTATGACTTTTTCATCTAAAAGTTTAAGGTGTTAGTGAGTAAATTTTTATGTACTTAATTTTAATTTTCCTTCTCATATGCGGGGCTTGATTCTTTTTCATGACTAGAGCACGTGGACATTCTTTTCTGATTAATAATCGTTGTGAGACTTGAACTCAAAATCTCTGCCGTGTCTGATATCATTTAGAAGTGAGAGATCACCATTTTTATTTACTTAAATTATTATCTTAACACTGTCATTGTTCTACAACTTGCATTTTTCAAGTATATCCAAGACACTGGAGAGATACCACAGATGCAGTTACTCCAACCTTGAAGCTGGCCAATCTTCAACCGATTCTCAGGTTCATATCTCCCTTAGATTTGTAACTGTCTTAATAATTTACTATTTAGTAATTAAAAAAGGGAACAGTTTATCTTTACCTTCTCTTTCAAGTTTCATCGAGTTAGATTCTTTGGATGAACTAGGTAAAATTAAAACAGTAACTAATTATAGACTCCCTTCGTTTCTTTTTACTAGTTTTCTAACACGCGCATTGCACGTGTGTTTCATAGTATAAGTACAAACTTCTTAAAATGATATACATCATATTAGAATAATTGTGTATGAGTTATACGAAATTAGAAGAGAAAAAGTACAAGCTCAAACTAAATATAGCAATCAAATATTCAACTTAATAGTTTTCATTTTTGTGATATTTCAAGTTTCAACAACACCGAATTCAAATTTGAATATGAGCAACATCGGCTATAGTTACAATCATTTTAAAGCTCGTGTCACATATATAAGAAATGTAAACTCTGCCTTCCCATAACTGCATACATATTAATAGGTTGTTATCAAATAAAAGTAATATTTTGTAGAAGTTGTGTAGAAACTGGATCAACGTATACCTTCATTTAGATGAATATAATAGATCATTGTCAATTTCATGGTCTGCATCTGCAAGGAAGAAGTAAGCAGTTTATTTATTACAAAGATACGGGTTGATATCCAGTCTAGTATAATTAGGTCATGTATTGGTCCATAGGCATGCCTGTTTCTTTATGCATGCCTGTTTCTTTATGGTACATATGCATCTTATGTTTAGACAATTTTTATGAGATGTATGATGGAGTAACTAATGCGATTTTTGTTTTTTGTTTTTGTTTGCCTTTTTTCCATGCGCCGAGGGTCGATTGGAAACAGCCTCTCTGCCCTCTCGGGTAGAAGTAAGGCCTGTCTATATATTACCCTTCTCAGACCCCACCTTATAGGAATATACTTGTTGTTGTTGTTGTTGTTGTTGTTGTTGTTGTTGTATTGGTCCATAGGTACATAAGATGGCGCCACATCATCTAAGTAAAATCTGATGATGCCTATTTATTTATATTATTATATAAAATAGAAAAGATATTCCACTATTGTCCTTCACTCTTTCCTACTCTCTCCTCTATTTCCTTAAATTTAAAGATTTCAAAATATTGTCGCCAACATCTTCTACCTTTAGAAACTGCTTCTCCGTTACAAAGCAATCTGTTAACACTGATACTACATATCAAGGAGGAAAAAACATAATTAGCCTATATTCAAGAAAATTTTTTAGATTCCTAGCAGGAATTAATAATTAACAAACTAGTACCCAATTAATTACAGTCCGGGCCAAAGTATATAATGTTGGACCAAAAATCAAGTTTTCATAAACAGGTTCTAATTAAATAAATGACCCAAGTCAACCCTATTAATTACCGAAAATTAATCATATTAATACTCCTCTCTACCAAAATGTTTGATAAGATTATACAACTCATTTAATTACCTTCAACACATATCTCTCTTCTTAATATAAATGCCACAAACCAAAAGACATATATGTACGATTCCTCCAAAGGAAAGTATCACTTATTTTAATTTTTTTAGTTGTTATTTTTACATATAGTATAAAAATATAATTAGATGAGTGAAATATTATAAGTATTTTATGAATCTGTAAACTTCAAATATGAATCTGTAAACTTCAAATTATTTTCATAGTAAATGTGTGTGTTTCAATATTCTAATAGTATATTTATACTTATATGTTATTGTTTGTACATAATGTATATCACATATAAATTTAAAATATATCACATATATATGGAGTATATATTTCAAATGTCAAATATACTTAAATAATATATTGATCTCATCAAATATAAGTAATTATACACTAAATAAACATAATACTTATATTGACGAAATACGTTATGCATGCAAAATTATACGTTGAATAGACATAAACATGTTCGGTATAGGCAAATATACATAATATATTCATCACATATGTATATATTTAAAATTACATTGTAAAAAATTATATGTATATGTATATGTATATGTATATGTGTATATATATATATATATGTATATATACACACCTTCAAACATGGAATGAAAATGTGAATTTACTAAGATTGTGTTTGATACAATAATGAAAAAGGGGATTCTAAAAGCGGAATCTTTGATAAAGATAGTTAGTATAGATTAATGATGGGAGAGAAATATGGATATATTAATATTGTTCAAAATTAGTTCCTTAAATTGTGGACTATATTTAAAATTTTGAAGAGTACTAAATGTATACACACCTTCAAACATGAAATGAAAATGTGAATTTACTAAGATTGTGTTTGATACAATAATGAAAAAGGGGATTCTAAAAGTGGAATCTTTGATAAAGATAGTTAGTATAGATTAATGATGGGAGAGAAATATGTATATATTAATATTGTTCAAAATTAGTTCCTTAAATTGTGGACTATATTTAAAATTTTGAAGAGTACTAAATGTACGTGATTTCAGGAAAATGCTGTAATTGTAAATGAATGTGCTCTTTTTGGAATAAAATAAAAGTAATGATCTTTATTTAAATATTATTTAAGAAGTAACTAACAATGTAAAAAACTCCATATCAAGCCCAACAACATAAGCTGAACCTGTGTGGCCCACTAACACAGACCAATTAGTGCATAAGTCCATCAGTCCACCAAGCCTAATAATTTTGTAGCTATATTTTTTAGTTGTACATTTCATATGCACGTGTGTAATTATAAATAGACTAAGTAGTAGGATAATATTACACAAGTCATTTGAATGTTCTACAGACTTACCGACCTTCTGTCTCTTTTGTCTCTATTTTAGAAACCTTAGGGTTTTCTTCAATCTCTTTTGTTCATCAATATAATCTGGTGATGTTAACATGGTATCTAAGTAGGGACTTGGTTTCATCTCTACCTAAACTTCACTCTGATGTTACCCTTGACCAAAGTTTTTGTCTCTTCCGTTTTGTTCGATGATTTGGGTGTTTTGTCTGGAGCATGATTTTCTCGAAGGAAATTGGGAATTTCTTTTATTTTGTGCTGGAATCAACTTTTTGGCCATGTATTGTTGAAAATCAAAAGTTATCGTCATTTTCATGCGAGTTTCGTCTTAGGGTTTTGCCTACTCGGAATTTACTTATTTATTTCAGAAGGACAGTAATATTCTTCCTATCTACAACTTTACAACCTGGTTCTCATCATGTGTAAGTCATAGTCTGTGCTTTACATGTCGTATGTGTAGACATTGTTAGTCTCCTCAAGTGGACTCCACTTTGGTGATTATATATGTGTGATTTTGTTGTTTGACAGAGCCTAATGCTATGGGTAGTATTCACGATAATGGGGATAATACCACGACCTCCAACTCTAGAGCTTTTGTACATTTCTTCCTAGATCCATCATCATCCCATGTATGTTCACTCTTCGGACAACCCTGATAGCCAATTGGTTTTGTTACCTTTTAATGGACCTGGCTTTAATCTTTGGAGAAGTAGCATGCTTACTTCTTTTTTTACCAAGAACAAACTTGGGATCCTAGGTGGAAGAATATCTCAACCTAGTCCAGACTCACCTTATTACCCCTAATGGAAAGATGTAATGAGATGGTTAAGTCTTGGATCATAAATTTTGTGTTCAGACTCACCTTACTTCTTTGTTTACCAAGAACAAACTTGGGATCCTAGATGGAAGAATATCTCAACCTAGTCCAGACTCACCTTATCACCCCTAATGGAAAGATGTAATGATATGGTCAAGTTTTGGATCATAAATTACGTGTTTATAGAAATTGCCACTAGTGTAATGTGTTTTAAGACTGCCAAAGAGGTATGGAAAGACATTAATGAGAAATTTGGGCAGTCTAATGGGTCAAAGTATCAACAAATTTAGAGAGAGATAAGTACAATTGTCCAGGGTTCTTCAGACATAGCTAATTATTTCACAAAACATAGAACACCTTGGGATGAGTTGAACTCTTCCTATGTGGGACATGTTTGTTCATGTAGTGCTCTTTCCAAGTTCATAGAAGATCAACAACTGTATTAGTTCCTTAATGGATTAAATGAATTTTATTCCACTATCTAAAGAACCATCATGATGATGAGTCCTTTGCCAACCATAAGTAAAACCTATTCTATCCTAAAACAAGATATAAGCCAGAGAGCAGCAGCAACAACAACAACAACAACTTCATATAGAGAGTCAACTTTGACTACGAAAAGAATGTCAATAATGTGTCATGCAAGAAGATTGGACATACTATGGACAAATACTATAGGCTACATGGATTCCCTACTGATTTTAAACTCACTAAGAACAAGAAATCATGTTCTTATGTCCAGACTGAGATTCCATATGTCTCTCCTTCTTCCTCTAATAAATCAGCTCATGGAGTGATATCAAAATCTTCTAAATTTGTTTCAACAAGTTCAGCTCTCTACTGGGATGTCTCCTATTGTTTCCTCCACACAAGACTCTGCATTTGCTCTTAGCATGTTTCTTCAGTACTTATGCGGCTGATTCCCCTGTTTCTCATCAATGTGCATCTTCACATCTAGGTGTACAACCTTCGATTTGGATTCTGAAGCCACAACCACATGACTCCACATAAACATTTCCTTCAAAACCTTACATATTTACCTAAACCATTCCTTATTACTTTACCTAATGGTTATAAAGTAAAAGTTATATCGACTAGGTCTTTGCACCTTAGATATGATATGATATTAGCTATGACATGATATGATATTAGCTAATGTTCTTCTTGTTCCTTCTTCCCGCTTCAGTTTAATTTCCATTCATCAACTTATTACATAGTTGGATTGCATAGCAGTCCTTACTAAAAGTCAATTGTCTTTATAAGGCCTTCGTCTGAAGAGTCCACTGTTAATTGGTATGGTTGCGGTGAGATTATACTATCAACATCCAGATGTTGAACTATTTCCATCGTCATTTAGTACTTCTATGGTTCAGTCTAGTCCAATTCCTTGTAATAAATCAAGTTCATTTACTTCTTGCTTCACTGAACCTTCTGTTGCTATTGACTCTGCTTGTAATCAGACATCCATCATTAATAAAATAGGCTTGTTTTGGCATAAAAAATTAAGACATATTGATTTTCATAATATGAAGTCTATTTCTTAATTGTCTCATAAAGTTTGTTCTAAACAATCTTTTCTTCGCCCAATTTGATGGCTAGACAACAAAGGTTACCCTTTCATGATAGTTCTATACATTTTACCGCTCCTTTTTAACTAGGTCACATTGATATTTGGTAACCCTATAACACTAAGACCTATAATGCATTCAGTTATTTCCTCACTCTAGTTGATGATTATACTAGAGTGACCTAGACACATATTTTCTCTTATAAGAGTAATACCCTCTCTGTCATTAAAGATTTTACATCTATGATCAAGGTTCATTTCCAATCCTCTGTTCATATATTTAGGTTAGATAATGTTTGTTTTTTGATTTGAATAGGGTGTCCGAGACTCTAAGAGTCCCGACTAATTCCGGGGGTACACAGGCCCTTGGCAAGGAGTTTTCCACAAGTGCGCCACGATTAATTCAGGTTTTACCCAGTCCGATGGCCCTCAGAAATTATTTTCACCCAGTGGGTTTCAAACTTGAGACCTTGAAAGGGAGA
Organism: Nicotiana noctiflora; assembly: GCA_032618575.1. Lineage (NCBI taxonomy): Eukaryota > Viridiplantae > Streptophyta > Magnoliopsida > Solanales > Solanaceae > Nicotiana > Nicotiana noctiflora. The sequence goes on from JASVEL010002754.1 coordinate 34,792, forward strand.
AAACCTCAAGGCTCAAGTCTATTGCAACCAGGCCAACCCCTGATGGTTAGGTTAGATAATGTTTTGGAATTAGGTAGTAGTGAAGCTACTGCTTTCCTTAGAGATGAGGGTATTCTTCACCAAACCACTATTCCTCACACTCCATAATAGAATGGTGTTGTGGAAAAGAAACACAAACACCTTTTGAATGTTGCTAGGGCATTTTTGTTTCAATCTAAGGTTCCTCTTAAATTTTGGGAGAATGTGTCCATAGCTCCTAAGGTTGACAGGGACAAATTCCAGTTAAGAGCCATCTCTTGTCTATTTCTAGGTTGTGGTAAGAAGGGTTATATACTACCGAATCTTTCTAGTTGTGGTGTTTCATGAGCATGTTTTTCGTGAGAATTTTTCTCCTTCTTTTTCTTTCTTTCCCTCAATTGTGCAACCATTTGTGGACTCCTCATCTATTGTTCCTACTACCTCTCTTGTTCCTGAAGATATTCCTCTATCTATTCCAGTCCTTATGTGTCTCCTTTAGCATCTTCTCCTTCTCTTCTTAGTCCTGTCCCATCCAATATGTCTTCTCCTAGCCCTCCTTATTCTAACATTCCTTCTCCTATTTCCCCTACTTGTCCTATCCTTTGGAAGTCCATTAGAACTGTTTCCAAGCATACCTACCTATATGACTATGGTTGGAACTTTGCGCTACTTCCTGCTCCACCTTTTGATCCTTTTCGTGGTTTCTCCTAGTGATTGTCGTACGCATGAGCCCTAGTTCTACCAGCAGGCACTATCAAGCCCTATTTGACATGAGGCTTTGCTACAAGAATTTAGGGCTCTTGAAGCAAACCAAGCCTCAGAGATTGTTCCTCTACCACCTAACAAGAAATCCATTCCTTCTAAGTAGGTCTACAAGATCAAATAAAGGGTATGGATATGTTGAAAGGTATAAAATAAGGCTGGTTATTAGGGGTGATGCTCAAATAGAGGGTATTGACTCTACTGAAATTTTTTCTGTTGTGGTCAAGCACACCACTATTAAATGTTTGTTGACATAGGCTGTCAAGAGAGGTTAGATTGTTTTTCACCTTGATATGAACAATGCCTTCCTCTATGTCAACCTAATTGAGGAGGTGTACATAAAGATTCCCTCTAACCTTGATATCTCTCCTACCTCTACCTCTTCATTACTGCTTTGTAGGTTCAAGATGTCCCTTTATGGCCTCAAGCCGACTTTCGGATAATAGTTTTCAAAACTGTTTGAAGCCTTACTGCTTTGTAGGTTCAAGATGTCCCTTTATGGCCTCAAGCCGACTTTCGGATAATAGTTTTCAAAACTGTCTGAAGCCTTGCTCTCTAGGAACTACATTTCCAACCTCAATGATTATTCTCTCTTCACCAAGTCATCTTCTAGTTTTTTGGTGGTCCTGGCTATACATATAGATGACATCCTCTTAGTTGGGGATGATATCACTGAGTTGAATTCCTTGAAATACTTTTTGGATTCCAGTTCAAGATCAAAGATCTTGGTATAGTTCCCTATTTTTTGGTTTAAAAGTTTCCCAACACCTACAAATTATCTTATAATTCAACACACGTATATCACTAATCTTCTTGTTGAGTTTAACAACAATCATTTCACAGTTGTTCAAACTCCTTAGAACTCTTCCTCTAAGTTGCTATTGGACATACGAGAGTCGCTCATTGATCCCAACACCTACAGAAGATTGGTAGGAAAGCTCAACTTCTTGCAATATACCATACTTGATATTTCGTTCTATGTGAGACACCTAAGTCAATTTCTTCATAAGCCTTAAGTGCCGCCACATATAGACTGTTTTACATGTTTTGAGATATCTTCTGAATGATTCAGCCTAGAGTATTCTTCTTTCCAACAGTTCTAATTTCTCTCTTGTTGGATATTATGATTTTAATTGGGCAGCCTGTGTTGTCTCTCTCAATTCTGTTTCTGGCTTCTATATCATTCTTGGTGGCAGCCTTGTCTCATGGAAAACAAGAAACAACCCAATATCTCCTTGTCTTCAATTGAAGCTGAGTATAGGGCCTTGAGGAAGACTGTTGCTGAAGTTTCTTGGTTGCTTCAACTTTTGGGTGATCTTGGCTTGTACATTTGTAGCATTGTTTCTATTTACTATGATAGTCAGGTTGCAATACACACAACCAAGTACGCAATCTTTTATGAATGCACCAACCACATAGAAATTTACGATCACTATGTGCGTGGATGTTTGAATTCTGGCCTTATTCCGTTGCATTTTGTTCCTAGTTCTGCACAGCTAGCTGACATCATGACAAAAGCATTACCTGGCCAGCCTCATGGTGGTATTTTTCTAAGCTTAATCATCTCACCCTTCAGCTTGGGGAGGGGGGGTGTTAACACTGATGCTGCTGATCAGGCCTAACAACAAAAGCTGAAGTTGCACGACCCATTAGCACATACCACATTAGTGCAGCTGTCTATTAGTCCACAAGCCCAATTATTTTGCAGCTGTATGTTTTTGTTGTACATTTCATATACACGTGTGTAATTGCATATAAACTAAGTACTAGGATAATATTACACAAGTAAGTCGAATGTTCTGGAGACTGACCGACCTTCTCTCTACATTAGAAATATTAGGGTTTCTTCAATCTCTTTTGTTCATCAATGAAATCTGGTGATGTTAACACACTCAAGGCTTTAGTGTTCATAGGAAGGACAACGGTTATTATCTCTGTAATTAACTAGAATCTTTCAGATATAGCGTGACTCATTTCCAACAATTCGATGTTCGTATGAAAGATGAATCATTGAAGAAGAATGAGACCGATAGCTAGGAATGACATGGAAATATGATTCCGCCGAGGAACAAGTTCTTATTAAATATATGAAGAGAGTTGAATTGCCCAAAATTCTCAAAAACCTAAGTCTATCCAAAAGCCCTAATTTCTACCTTGATTTCATGTTTTTAGGGCTAGAATTTAGTGATTAGTTGATAAAATAATGAGAAAACATTGTTAAGATTACTTACCCAAAAAGTTATGGAGGAATGAGAGCTTGAATTTCGTCTATGGAGGGTTTAAGGGAGGAGTTCGTATAAAATTTACGAAAAATCCCGTAATGACATCGTTTTGGATATTTAAAAGCACTAGGCAAAAATTCTCTATGTGATCGCGGGGCATGGAGTGCGATCGCATAGAGTAGTGGAAACAACTCTGCGATCGCGAAGTGACCATTGCGATTGCATAGGGGAAAGTTTTGGGCTTCTGAAGTAAACACTATGCGAACGCGGAAGGGGTATGCATTCGCATAGACAAAACTGGATAATTTGATGTTTACACTATACGATCGTGGTAGAAGAAAGAACTGGGCACCAGCACACAGCATTTTCTGCAACAATCCTAAGGCCAAAACCACCTGAACCACTTCTGAATCACTCCCGAGCTTCGGGGCTCCCAACCAAATACACATACTAACTCAATAACATCCCACGAACTTATTCGAGCGATCAAATCGCTAAAATAATATCAAAATCAAAGGTCAACCCCCAAAACTTATAATTTTAATTTCAATGTTCATAACTTCCAAATTTATCTTTTTTGTCTGAAACACGTCAAACAACGTCCGTTTTCAACCAAACTTTACAGATAGTGATAAACACATATTTAAGTCTTGTACCAAGCGTCTGAACAAAAATACGAGCCCGATACCCATATATTCTAGTTCATTTTCATTTCTATTTTTCCTTAATAATTTCAGAAAATAATTTAACAGAAAAAATTTTTTATTGGGGTTCTAGACCTCGGATTTCGACTCCGGGCACATGCCCGAGTAACATATTTTTCTTCGGACCTCCCGGAACCATCACATCGCGTGTCCGGGTCCCTTTACCCAAAATATTGACCAAAGTCAACTATATCAATATTAATATCATAATTCTTCAAAGTTTTCACAGAATTCACATATTTTAACATAAAAACTTTCTGGCTTCGCGCCCGGACTGCGCACGCAAATCAACTCAACCACAAGTAAGGTTATCAAGGCCTCAGAAGTGCAGAAAAAGGGGAAAATACGGTGATGACCCTTTGGGTCGTCACACTTTGTTAACAGATGAATCATTGGTGCACATGAATAAAGTATGACTATGCTACTTAGCTTAATGGTAGGAGATGAAAACACTTAATCGGATCCCAATTAAATAGGTAATTAACCATTTAATGGAAGGGAATTTAAATTTTAGATAGAGAAAAAAATGGCCGTTTTAACTTTTAAAGGATATTTTAGTAAATTAAGCTCACACTAAAGAGTTTCACACTTATAATATAAAAAGACTAATAATTCTTCGGCTCGTGCATTGCACATTCATGAAGAGTTATATATTAATAGTAATATTATTAAACTAATTATCTAAATATTTTTTAACCGTTATAACAAAGTACTATTATAAAAAGATATGTTAGAGCATGACATGAAAATTTAGTACCAAGTGAACCTTTATAAGGAAGTCTATCGAGTATGCTTGTTATAGAGAATTTTGATTGTAAATGAGAAAATAACGTATAAATTTTTTCGGATGAACAAGTGGATCGTCGTATACTAACTTATTTATCAAGGTCAAGATGATTAGATAATTGACCAACAAAGATGAATAATCAAGATTTAATTAGATACACGTGATTTTTTTTCACTTGTTTTAATTATTAGGTACAAATCATATTATACCTAATCATATATTTGATATAAAAATCTACATAATATGCATATCTAATTTATTCAAAATCTAGTAAGTTACCTTTTCTAGAATTTAGAACTCATAAATTCAAAATATAAGATAAATTTCTTCCTATTTGTCAAAGTTAACCATTTAATCTTTTCAACCTCTTTAATTTGGGTGTAAATGAAATACTTTACATTTTGTGATAAAACACATCAATACAAGAGAAATACTTTAGGTTTTCTTCCTAATTCGTTCCAAAAAACTTAGTTCACTTTTTAGCTTTTTGGTATCATAAAATATTGTCTAGATTTGAAAGTTATATTAAAACTTAAAAGCATAATTCAACCACTCAATATAAAGAAATAGTCGGAAAGAACGAATAAAAAAAAGATTTAGCATAAACAAAACCCTTGTAAAAAAGTAACATGAGAGAAAAGTATGCACCTTATTTGCCATTTGTAGATGAGTTATGTACGTAGGAGAAGAGATGATGACCAGTGAAAAGGAAAATATATGCTATTATTGGACTTCCTTAAATCGTTTGTTATGCTATTATTGGAACAGAATAGCTACCAGGAATATACGAAGCTGAAAGCAAGAGTGGAAGTGCTACAACAGTCTCAAAGGTGAGATATACTTTTATAACTGAAATTAAAGTGTGCTTCAATATCTTTCACTTTGACGCTTCATTTACAATCATATATATATGATCTTTGTTCTTCTTTCTTCTATTCTTCGTCCTTAGTTGTAAATAAGATCGAATTTAGTTTTTCATAATCTTTAGGCATATCCTTGGAGAAGAATTAGGACAATTAAACATAAAAGAGCTGGAACAGCTTGAGCGCCAATTGGATTCATCTTTGAGGCAAATAAGGTCAAGAAGGGTATGTTTTATGCACCTTTATTTTATTTGTCAGTTTCTGTACAAGCTAAATTTTCAGCTTTCAGTAGCATGGCTACTTTAGATGACCATGTGAATATTTTAGAAGCTTCACACAGTAGCGGAGATAAGATTTTCGCTAAAGGGGTTAAATATTTTTAGAAAAGATTATAAGTAGTGGGGATTGAACCAACGACCTTACAAAGGTTTTGAACCCCCTTGGTCACTAAGCTACGCTTTTAGCCTATGTCAAGGGGATTTGAAACATATATATAGAGATAGAATATAGATTTTGCCTAATATATACAATGTAATTTTTCGATGAAGAGGATTGGGTGAACCTCTTCCAACCCCCTAAATCCACCCATGACTTCAGATCACATGCCTTCTTCCTAAATATGAATTCCTTCTTTACACTTTTCTTTTGGCGGGGTGCGCCGTGCCCCGTGCCCCGTGCCCCGTGCCCGTGCATTAATAGTGCAACGCTCAAGAACCCTGATAGCAAGTTAATGCGATGGGCTCCCCCTTAAAAATTGTATATATCATCTTGACGGTGCAATAATCCCCGCATCACTGATGGTTGAACTTGAAAGGCGGTCCGCTGTGAGACTTGCCACATGTAGATCTCACATCGGAATGGGTGGAGAAACTTAGCGATCATATAACGGTAAGATCAGGATTAAACTTTTGAGACAGCTATTGGTTTACAACACAAAGGGGCAAAATCACGAGTCTCAAAAGCCTTAAAGACACTGAGTCCTTGGCCATATCATGGCAAAGCAAACAATGCTTTAACAATTGTGGCTGGACCCTAATAAGCGCGGTATTAGAGTCGGTACCTTTACTACGGTATGACAGAACTTATCGAGGATACTGAGTCCTAGCCATATCAAACTCAAAATTCAACCGTTGACACATTTTGGATTAAACCCCAACAGGGTAACATCTTAGCCCAAAAGCTTTGAGGTAACTGGTCTGAGTCAAAGCGGATAAGCACTTGTTAGTTGGCCCGGCCATGGGGCCCGGTATGAAATTGCTGGCAATATATATTAGATAATAAACTGATAAGAACTGATATGACACTTAACTAATTTAAGCTCAAAAGATATGGCTTCCTTATATACGAAAATGGAAATCTGTCGAAAATGTACCCCAAAAAAGACACTATTTACCGACAACTAGCTATTTTAGTTATGCTACTCCAAAAAAAAAATTACCAATGATATACAACTTTAAAGAAATATAGGAAAGAAAAAACTTTTTTTGAAAAGATATTATTGCGATTCATTAAATACACAAAGATAGGTAATATACAAAGTTTGAGGAAGTTTGAAGGCGAATCAGATTAGTTTGGAGTCAAGATTCATTATTAGTGATATATATAAAAAAATTACACAAAAAGAATTTTTTTCAATGGTATGGTTGGAACTTTTTGGAATCTCATAAATGAGGCAGTATACAAAATTTGAGCAAGATTGGAGGTGATTAGAACTAGTTTGATATCAAAATCCTTAGTAAAAATCAAATTTAAAAAAATCTTATGTGATACATGTATCAAACATATATATATCTCACACATAAGTGTGTGTGTGTATATATATATGCGATACACAATGTGTCGCATTATCTCTTTTTATTTTTATCTTTTACTTCGAATTTTCAATTCAAACCACCTGAAAACTCCATCAAATCATCCCAAAATTGATATTCGAACTGCTTAAGGTGTACCTAATCAATTCTAATAACAGCCACTCAAAATAGAGAAAAAAATTATTTTTTTACTACAAATAGCTAATTGACTAATATTGATAGAATTTGAGTAATATTTTATGAATTGACTAATTTTTATACTAATTTGCGTATGGGGTAATTTTCCTAAAATGAGCTTATACCCTAATAAAAGATGCTAAATAGTTCGCAAGATTTCAGAGTGTTTTTTAAACAAGTTCTTGAACATGTTTCAGACGCAAAACATGCTTGATCAACTTTCTGATCTTCAACAAAAGGTACGTATTTTATATTCCTCAAAGTAAGCAAAAGAACATTGCTCAACTGTTCATGTGACATTATATGCCTTCTTCTGCTGTTTCAACAGGAACAATCTCTTCTTGAAATCAACAGATCCTTGAAGATAAAGGTACAACCTCTCTTAAATAAGGTTTCAACTAGAAAATTATGGACAAATCCATAAAAGCTACTCCCTCCGGTCCAAAATAAGTGATTTTTTGGCATTTTTTTTTGTGGTCCAAAATAAGTGATTTTTTCGAATTTCAAGAATAACATAATGATGTTTTTTCTATATTGTCCTTGGAGTAAATAGTGTTGGAATATGTGTTAGGAGTGTTTATGTGAGATAGCAAGGTTAAAATGGTCAATTCTGTTGCTAATTAATGCTAAAAGATGACTTTCTTAATATGTGTGAAAACATCCAAAAAATTACTTATTTTGGACGGGAGTGAGTATAATAGTAAACCTTCATCTACGTAGTTCCATGTGATTTATTGGGATTTGGGATAAAATGTCAGAATTATTGCTTTTTCAAAGTAGTACTTTCATGTGTTTTTTCCCCTCTACAACTCCTTTATTTTATTGGATAATATTACATTTAATCCTTGTACCATTGTATCTGACTCATTTGTTCTCGATTTCTTTTGAAATGTATTGTTTTATCTTACTAGCAATAATGCAGCTAATGAATACAATAGGACTAATATGAATTGACAGTGGACTTACCTTACAATTACCCTCGACTTTACAAGAAAACTTCAATTTCCACCTAAAAATATCCTTTCTTTTTTCTAAGAACTTTTTAACTTTCGAGGTAAGGTTATATGTCCCCCTCGTTGTAATCTTCTTTTTCAAATAAATTACAAGGTAGGGGTCCAGGCCAAACCCCCTAGGGAGGTGAAAGCCTGGGTGGATGGATTATATTAAAAAAAAAAAAAGAAAAAAAAAAGTTAACAGTTGTTTCTCTATTAAATGCTTCTGGCAGTTGGATGAAAACTATGTAGCCAACCAAACTCATTGGGATACTGGAGAACAAAATATACAATTTAGACATCAAACTGATGAACCTCAGGAGTTTTTTCAGCCTCTGCAGTGCAGTAATACAATGCCAAACAGGTACGGTAATGTTGCCCTTGTTGCAATACCACACATTTTTCTTTTTTGCAACATTTTAAGTTGTAGCGCAATTCTAACATAAGTGGAATCAAAATGAGTGTGATCGTGTATATCTACATTCAGATTAATTTCACTGTGTGTGTGTATTGATATGTCTTTTTATGAATTTATAAGTCGAGCTAAAAGTAGCGGATTCAGGTACAATCAAGCGCCATGGGATAACATAGAACCATCAACACAGAATGCTACTGGAGTTTTACCTGGATGGATGCTTTGATGGTTGGAGCTAAAGGGGAATCAAATTCACTTACCTTACCTTTTACAAGCAATTAAGTTAATGCAGTTCGAGATTGGAAAAGAAAAATTAATAAATGTAACTTTTTCCATACATACAGTTGAAGTTTCAGACTTTCAAAAGACTACTGCTGTACTGCTGGCATGATTAGTAAACTAGTTAACGAGTACGCAAACCATAACCATATATGTCATGTAATAAGTCAAATTACATCTTTTATTTTAATTTAAACTCGGTGTTCTTGTTTCAGTTAAGTTATTCTTGCCGTGCATGGAATTAATGCAAGTTGGTTTTACTAGTGGCATGACACGTGGATTGGTCAAAAGGTAAACAGGTAATAATTAATTGAGAAACACGAGAAGAAGAACTCAAAATAGGCACTGGGTGCAATTTAGACATGTATCTCGTACCTAAATGAAGCATTTAGGTCTAGAAATTCTTGAAGATTCAAAAGACAAGAATCTGGTGACGATACGTGAAGAGAAAGTTAAACAGGCACGAGAAGCAGTTTAGACACGAGTCCCGTACCAATTCGAGTCATTTAAAGCCAACAAATCGAAAAACATTGAAGACATGGATTTGAAGACAAAAAGGAGTCCAAATTTAGTATTAAATACCTGATACGTTGGAAAGTTGGTATTTAATAGGAATGATTATGTAACGACTTATTTAATGTCATTTATTACTCATAATTGTCTCATTAAAGCTTAGGTTTCATTCTTTTACCTAGAGTCAGCTATAAAACAAAGAAGTCTCATCATTTGTAGGGACACGAAAGATCATTGACATCATATTGGAATACAAATTTCTTTATTGCTTATTCTTACTTAAAGAAATCCTATTATATTTTTCGGTCTCTTGATTATCAGTAACCCAATTTTTCTCTTATTCTCTAGTTTTAACTGAAATTCTATTTTTTGGTTAAACAAACTGGTTCCGTTACCGGGAATCTGATAATCTATTCTTTCCAAGCTTACACATTCTACTCATTGTTAACATTATTTCAAACACCACCAACAACAACTACGCTGTTGAAAACCAAATCCATGCTCAAGGGGACTTGCACAACATTAACATAGTTCCTTCCCCTCAAACCTCTCCACGTCAATCTCGTGAAGGTACTCCTGCACCAGTATCACATGCTGATGAGCAAGAGTAGTCAGAACATTTCGATGGACCAGAGGAAGCTCTACAAAGAGTACTTGATGCACAGGTTAGCCAAGCTCTTCAAGCGTTAGCTAATCGGTTACATGTTACTCCACCCACTCCTTCCTAAATAACAATACATTGGAGAATCCTCGTTATGGCCTTGATAACACAAACGAAGGAACCCCTAGTGAACCACGAGAAATGGATCCAGGTAATGCAAATAATTCTTATTTACAAAATTTGGTACTAACTTTGCAAGCACAACTCAAAGAGCAAAGCGAGCGAGCAAATACCCGGTGTTCCCCCAATAATCAAAGGGATAGATGCGGATAAGTACTCACAACAACCTTGGAAACCAAGTGCTGCTCCTCTTCACATCCCTAAAAAGTTTAAAATGCCTGACATTTCAAAATATGACGGCACGACCGGCCCACGAGATCATGTGACAACATTCACTACAAGAGTTAAAGGAAATGATTTAACTAAACAGGAGATTGAGTCTGTTTTGGTCAAAAAATTTGGAGAAACACTCACCAAGGGTGCACTAACCTGGTATTCTCTTTTGCTTGAAAATTCTATAAACGTTTTTGCTTAGCTTGCAGATTCTTTCATTAAAGCACACTTAGGAGCGTAAAAGGTTGAAAAAAGAATGGAGGATATTTTCAAAATTAAACAATCAGACACTGAGTTACTCAGAGATTTTGTTGATAGGTTTTAACGAGAACGAATAACTTTACCTCGTGTACCAGATAATTGGGCTGCAATAGCTTTTATAAGTAATTTGAACGACAAAAGTTCAGAAGCCACGCGTGAATTTCCTGCAACCACTTGGAACAATGTTTATAACAGGTATAGTACAAAACTCAAAATTGAAGAGGATACCGTACCTCAACACCCCTGTGAAGAAAGGAGCAGATCCAGAAGGTCCGAAGCTGAAAAAAGATCAGGTAAAAATAGATACGATCAATATTTGGGCCCTGCATGAAAAGATTCAAGAACAAAACAAGAAAATCAACGATATGATCAAAAATCAAGAAACGGGGAATATGGCTCTTCTTCAAGATTCAGAAATGATAGAAACAGACAAGAGCCATGTGGGGATGATGGAAGTTTGAAGGCAAGATTAGGTGGGTACAATTTCAATGTTACCACTTCCGAGCTCGTAGCTGTTTTGCGGAGTATGGGAGACAAGGTACGGTGGCTAAAGGAGATGCGGTCAAATACAAACAAGCGCAATCCAAATCATTGGTGCGAGTTTCACAATGATCACGGGCACAAGACTTCAGAATGTAGATTTTTACAGAGTGAAGTAGACCATCTATTGAAACAAGGCTACCTCACTAAGTTATTTAGTGAGAAAGGAAAGCAGGCTTACATGAAAAACAGGCAAGAGCCACCAAAACCACCATCACCTAAAAGAAGAGTGAATGTTATCAATGGAGGAGAGAATATCTATGGAGTAACGTACACAGCTTCAAATAAGGTTTCTAAAATGACGATCACGTATGGGAAGCGAGTACGCCAAACCTTAGATCATGAAAGCATAAATATCGATGATGCAGATGCAGAAGGAGTAATTACTCCTCACAATGATGCACTAGTTATATCCTTAGTTGTACATGACACCGAGGCAAAACGAGTCTTGATTGATCCAGTAAGTTCTGCAAATATCATTCTACTAAGGGTGTTGCGGGAAATGCAAGCTGAGGATAAAATGATATCAAAAGCACATATGTTGTCAGGCTTCGACAATCCAAGCATAGTAACAAAAGGCGAGGTAATTCTAACAACTTATGCTGCAAGTGTATATTAAAAAAAAATTTCAAGTGGTTGAGATGGAAATGGCCTACAACATAATTATAGGAAGGCCATGGATCCATATTATGGACGTTGTCCCATCAACTTTACATCAAGTTATCAAGTTTCCATCACATTGGGGGATATGTCAAATTCGAGGGGATCAATAAACAGCCAGGAGCATCAACGCTGTGACAGATACGAGCATCGTGGGTAAAGAAAAATATCAATTAGAGGAAACAGTTGGAAGCGCCAGAAATCAAACTTCAACTAAGAAAACAGATTTAGACTCGAGACCTGATGTAATTCAGGAACCTGAAGAAAATAAGAACATTAAAATGATAATAGAAGAACTCGAAACGGTGGTGTTATTTGAGCAATGGCCTGATAGAAAAGTTTACATAGGAGCTAATCTAAAGCCCGACATGCGAGGTATGTTAATTGAATCTTTAAAAGCTAATGTGAACTGTTTTGCTTGGTCCCATGCTGATATGACAGGTATACCACCGGACGTAATGACTCACAAACTTAATAAGGACCCATCTTTTATTCCAATCAAGAAGATGAAAAGAAAGAAAGGGGCATTCAAAAATCAAGTAATTCAGTATGAGGTTCAAAAATTGCTAAAAATTGGGTCAATCCGCGAGGTAAAATATCCTGATTGGCTAGCTAACATGGTGGTCGTACCTAAGAAGAACGGTAAGTGGAGAGTTTGTGTAAATTATACAGATCTAAATAAAGCTCGCCCGAAAGATTCTTTTCCTTTACCCCATATAGATCAAATGATAGATGCAACTGCAGGTCATGAACTCTTAAGTTTTTTAGATGCATATTTGGGGTACAACAAAATTAAAATGCACCCCAATGATGAAGAAAAGACTTCTTTCATCACAGGCTGGGGGGCTTACTGTTACAAAGTAATACCATTTGGTAAAAAATGCTAGAGCAACCTATAAAGGTTAGTCGCCAAAATGTTCCAAGAACATTTAGGAAAAACTATAGAGGTATATATAGACGATATGCTCTTCAAAACCCAGCATTCCATTGATCATATTTCGCATTTAGCTGTTACATTTGAAATTTTGCAAAAATATAATATGAAACTTAACCCAGAAAAATGCGCATTCGAAGTTGCTTCTGGTAAATTTTTGGGTTTTCTTCTTTCTAACCATGGCATTGAGGTAAATCCTTCTCAGATTAAAGCGATCTAAGAAATACCTAATATTCTTACAAATAAAAAGGAGGTTCTAAGATGGACTGGAAGAATTGCGGCCCTAGGAAGATTTATTTCCAAATCTTCAGAAAAATGTTTCAAATTTTTCTCGGCACTCAAAAAGAAATATCATTTTGATTGGAATGAAGATTTCCAGCAAGCCCTTAAAGATTTGAAAGTTTACTTGTCAAATCCTCCTCTATTGGCAAAACCAAAGGAAGGTGAAAAGCTACTCATTTATTTGGTAGATTCGGAAGTAGCAGTAAGTGTTGTTTTGGTCCATGAAGACCAAGGTAAGCAATATCCTATTTATTATGTAAGTAAGACTTTGTTAGATGCTGAGACAATCCGCAGTTGGAAAAGTTAGCATTAGCATTAATCATGGCATCTAGAAAATTAAGGCCTTATTTTCAACGTCATCCTATTATTGTAGTTATTGCTTTCCCTTTACGAAGTATTTTGCATAAACATGAGCTGTCAGGTAGATTAGCCAAATGAGATATAGAATTAAGTGAATATGAAATAATTTATCAACCTAGAACTGTTATCAAATCCCAAGTACTCGCCGATTTCGTAGCTGATTTTAGTCAAGGAATACATTTAGAGGCAGAAAATGAGTGCAAACCCGAGAATATGGATATTACTTACTGATGGTTCATCTAATGTAAAGGGGGCAGGCTTAGGAATTGTTCTTATACCACCTGCGGGTGAAACAATTAGACAGGCTATAAAATGTCACCCTATAACTAATAATGAAGCAGAGTATGAGACTGTGATTGCATGTTAAGAATTGGCACTTGAACTTGGCATCAAACAAATCATAATCAAAAGTGATTCACAACTCGTAGTAAATCAAATACTGGGGACTTATGTAGCCAGGGAAATAAGAATACAAGAATACCTCGAAAAGGTACGAGAATTGGTAAGACAATTTGAAACTTGGAAGGTAATGCAGATCCCAAGAGATGAAAATGCAGAGACAGATGCTTTGTCCAACCTCGCATCCGCGGCAGACGTAGCAAATGATGCAAATTCTTTTGTAGTGCATTTATTTCATTCCATTCTCGACCCAGATAAGAATGAGGTAAATTTTAATCATTTAACATGGGATTGGAGAAATAAAATTATTACTTTTTTGCAGTACGGAACCATCCTTAATGACAAAACAATGGCTCATGCATTACGCAACAAAGCTGCCCGTTATTATTTACATCAAGGAAATCTTTATCGGAAAATGTTCGGGGGTCCTTTAGTAAGGTGTCTCGGACCTTCACAAACAAAGTATGCAATGAGGAAAGTACATGAAGGACATTGTGAAAATCATGCAGGAGGTAGGTCATTGGTAAAAACGCGGATAAGAGCAGGATATTATTGGCCTAAAATGGAAGAAGAAGACAATGAATTTGTATCTAAGTGTGACAAATGTGAGAGATACAGCAATAATATGCATAGACCAGCTGAATTATTACACCTGGTTATAGCTTCGTGGCCCTTTATGAAATGGGAAATGGATATCGTAGGCCCACAACCTCAGGTAAAGTTTCTACTCGTGCTTACTGATTATTTCACTAAATGGGTAGAAGCTGGGGCGTTTAAACGTGTACGAGAGAAAGAAGTTAAGGACTTCATTTGGAGAAATATAATATGCCACTTTGGAGTACCAAAGGAGATCGTGTGTGATAATGGTCCATAGTTTATAGGAGCATAGATCACATAATTTTTTCAAAGCTGGCAAATTAAAAGAATAACATCAACGCCATATCATCACGTGGGTAACGGGCAAGCGGAATCTACAAATAAGGTAATTATCAACATCTTAAAGAAAATGTTGCAAGAATCAAAAGGCAATTGGCCTGAAGTATTACCAGCTGTGTTATGGGCCTAGTGGTTACGGTGAGGTACACGGTGGCTTTGGCCTTGGGGTTAGGAACGGAGGAGGCTCTGTGCTATTGGAGTTTGCTAGGGCTTCTGAGCTCCTGATTGAATACTCGTCATTTCAGAAGAGTGATGAGCATTTGGTCACCTTCAAAAGTTCGACGGTGAGGACTCAGATCGATTACCTCCTTCTTAGAAGGAGCGATAGAGGTCTGTGCAGGGACTGCAAGGTTATTTCTGGGAGAATCCCTTTCAACCCTTCATAGACTCCTAGTGATGGATGTCGGAATCTGGGTGAAGAAGAAGCGGAGGGGTGCTCGGGGCCAACCGCGAATTAGATGGGGTGCTCTAACTAAAGAGAAAGCCAAGGAGCTGGAGAGGAGGTTAGTTGATGGTGGTGCTTGGAGTAGTTCTGGGGTAGCAGACGCAATGTGGTCAGAGACGGCGAATCTGCTTAGGGAGGCAGCGCGGGAGGTGCTTGGGGTAACCAAAGGCTATCTAGGCAGGCATCAGGGCGACTGGTGGTGGAATGACGTAGTGCGAGGAAAAGTAGAGGTGAAGAAAGCCGTTTTTGCGAAGTTGGCAGGGAGCACAAGCGAGGAAGAAAGATGGGTGAACAGAGAGATATAAGGTGGCAAGGAAAAAAGTGAAATTGGCGGTCACAGAGGCTAAAAACGTGGCTTTTGGCCGCATGTACGAGGAATTGGGGGAGAAAGGCAGGGACAAGAAGTTATTCCGATTAGCCAAAGTAAGGGAAAGGAAGGCGCGGGACCTGGACCAGGTTAGGTGCATCAAGGATGAGGATGGTAGAGTCTTGATGGGGGAGTCTCAAGTCAAACAGAGATGGCAGGCATACTTCCGAGACCTGCTAAACGATGAGGGGGACCAAAGCATAGAACTATAGGAGTTGGGGCATTCAGAGCGTCATAGAGATTTAAGGTATCGCAGGCGCATTAGGATGGAGGAGGTCGTGGGGGCTTTGCGTAGGATGAGCAGAGGTCGAGCGACCAGGCCAGACGAAATCCCGGTGGAGTTCTGTAAATGCATGGGTAAGCCTGGAGTGGAGTGGCTCACCAGGTTGTTCAATGCGATCTTCGGGTCCAAAAGGATGCCGGAGGAGTGGAGGTGGAGTACAGTGGTGCCCTTGTATAAGAACAAAGGGGATATCCAGTGTTGCAACAACTATAGGGGCATCAAATTAATAAGCCACACCATGAAGGTCTGGGAGCGAGTGATCGAGGCCAGGGTGAGGGAGTCGACATCTATTTCCAAGAACCAGTTAGGTTTCATGCTGGGTCGGTCCACTACAGAAGCTATCCACCTTGTCAGGAGATTGGTGGAACAGTTCAGGGATATGAAGAAGGACCTGCACATGGTGTTTATCGACTTGGAGAAGGCGTATGACAAGGTCCCTAGGAAGGTACTATGGAGGTGCCTGGAGGATAAGAGCGTGCCGGAAGCCTACATCATAGT
Organism: Nicotiana noctiflora; assembly: GCA_032618575.1. NCBI lineage: Eukaryota > Viridiplantae > Streptophyta > Magnoliopsida > Solanales > Solanaceae > Nicotiana > Nicotiana noctiflora. The sequence continues at coordinate 51,294 of JASVEL010002754.1, forward strand.
AATCAAGGACATGTACGATGAAGCTAAGTCCAGGGTTAGGACAGTGGGTGGCGACTCAGATCATTTTTCGGTGGTTATGGGGCTCCATCAAGGATATGCGCTTAGCCCCCTCTTGTTTGCCTTGGTAATGGATGCTCTGACGCGGCATATTCAAGGGGATGTACCTTGGTGTATGCTATTTGCTGATGATATAGTCCTGGTAGACGAGACGAGGGTCGGTGTTAACGAGAGGCTATAGGTATGGAGACAGACTCTCGATTCCTAAGGGGTTCAAAATAAGCAGGTCTAAGACAGAATATCTGGAGTGTAAGTTTAGCTCTGAGTCGAGCGAAGTGGGTGGGAGCGTGATGATTGGATCTCAGGCCATAGCCAAGAAGGATAGTTTTAGATACCTTGGATCGGTGATCTAGGGGGACGGGGAGATAGACGGGGATGTCACTCACCGTATAGCGGCGGGATGGTCGAAGTGGAGGCTTGCTTCAGGAGTCTTGTGTGATAAGAAAGTGCCACAGACACCCAAGGGGAAGTTTTATAGAGTAGTGGTTAGACATGCTATGTTGTATGGGACGGAATGTTGGCCGGTGAAGAAATCTCATGTTTAGAGGATGATGGTTGCGGAGATGAGGATGCTTAGGTGGATGTGCGGGCTCACCAAGTTAGATAAGATTAGGAACGAAGTTATTCGAGAGAAGGTGGGGTGGCCCCAGTGGATGAGAAGATGCGAGAGGCGAGGCTTCGATGGTTCGGGCATGTGCGGAGGAGAAGCCCCGATGCCCCGGTGAGGAGTTGTGAGCGGCTAGCGGGGGTTGGTGTGAGGCGCGGCAGAGGGAGGCCTAAGAGATACTGGGGAGAGGTTATTAGACAGGACATGGCCAGGATGCGAATTTCCGAGGACATGACCCTCGATAGGAAAGTCTGGAGGTCTAGTACCAGGGTTGTAGGATAGGGACTTCTAGATTTTTCGTACTCCTTGTCCGGGGTGGGTGAGGCGTGGTAGGGCCGCCCATAGATGATTAGTTGTGTTCTGTTGTGGTATTCATTTCTGGTAGTTACTGTTATGATATCATTGCATGCCTGCTTATTTATGGTATTTATGTCTCTTATGTTTAGATAATTTTTATGCGCTGTATGCTGGAGTAACTAATGCGATTTTTGTTTTTGTTTTTGTTTGCTTTTCCTTCCCCTGCGCCGAGGGTCGATTAGAAATAGCATCTCTACCCTCTCGGGTAGAGGTAAGGCCTGTCTACATATTACCCTCCCCATACCCCACCTTGTGGGAATATACTGGGTTGTTGTTGTTGTTGTTGTTGTTGTTGTTGTTGTTGTTGTTGTTATGGGCCTATCGAACAACAACGAAAACAAGTACGGGAGAGACACCGTTTTCAATGGTTTATGGTGCAGAAGCTCTGATTCCAGTAGAAATAGGAGAACTAAGCACACGATATGTCCAAACAATGGAAGACTCAAACAATGAAGAGTTACCAGTTAACCTCGATTTGATTGAGGGAAGAAGAGAAGCAACATTAATAAGAATGGCAGCTCAAAAGCAAGTACTTGAACGATACTACAACAGGAAGGCACGCCTCAGGTTTTTCAAAATTGGGGACTTCGTGCTTAAGAATGTGTTCCAATCTACGAAGACTGCTAATTCCAGAAAGTTAAGTCCAACGTGGGAAGGACCCTATAGAATTTGCGATGTTGCAGGAAAGGAGCATACGAGTTGGAGACAATGGATGGCAAGTTTCTACCTTCACATTGGAATGCAGTCCATTTAAAAAGATATTACTTCTAAGGGAGTGATCATAATCAAGTATCTATATGTCAAATTTTTTCTTTTGAATTGTTAATGTTTTACTAACGGTTTTAGATGCTAGGCAAAAACCCTGACTCGTACCAAATGATGAGTTACAACCTGCACGGCAAAATGGAATATCCTTAAATTCCGTGCCTAGGGTTATATTAATCTGATGGAAATACAAACGGGTTAGGCAGTCTTCATCTATAATCGTACCTCCGAGTCCTATATATTTTTCTGTTTCAGGAAAAGGACAAATTGTTAGGAATAAACAAGTGCTCGAGACTTCATTCTTCAGCGCTCAAACACTTGGGGGACCATATACTATACATGGATTTGTGCAGAAAAATAGATACGAGTATCGGGCAGTGTTACTCAAGATTCAGATACGAGTACCGAGCAAAAATTGGTCAAGATTCAGCTACATATAGATAAGTGCTGATGGGAAGACGAAGACATTCAGCATAAAACATTCATTAATGTTGCAAACACTTTTCAAACCCCTTCTAAACATATAAAGATAGGGTTATGACTATGTGCTAAAATGGGCTACAACGAAAAACCTTGTCTATTTTATATCGTGTAAAATATCGGTTACAAGAAAAATAGTTGCGAGAAAGTTATAGATGTATTTCTACACATGTACACAGTAAAAAAAAACTTGTCAAAAGCTTATGAATGAAAACTTATCAAAGTTGTTACATACAAAACATGTGTATTCCTATTACTTTCGTCGTATTATAACACCATTATGAAGTTGAGACGTCTTCGTCATTAAGTGTCTATAAAATAAAAGGGCCCTCTTTTATTATCTTCATGATGATATTCCATGAAAAGAATCATAAAACATTTTCAAAGGATAAAGATGCAGTGTTATTCTACAAGTCCTAAACAAATAAATAGGCATGAATAGAATACGAAGAGGTATTAATTAAACCTCTAAACATAAAAGACTAAGGAAAACACTTAGTCATTGAAATGTATTTGTCTTTAAACAAATGCCCCATTATGGAAACTGAGGACTTCACCAAAAAGATCCCTTAGAATTACCAAGGGATTACATCACCAATCATAAAAAAAAAGGTACGGACTGAAACACTTCTATGTGGTTACTGAAGTAGTCGAAACTTCAGAAGTTGTAGCCTCATTTTCAGAAACAACATTAGGTTTGATAACAACTTCTAAAGGAGCAACAACAGGAGCAGTTTCAGTTAAGCTTGAAGTATCAACATCATTGAGGGAAGCAGTAGTCACGGGAACTTCAATTCCCATAGACTGTAATATAGACGTTTCACCTTCGGTCACTTGAATCATAACTTCAGCTGCTTCAGCAACTGCTCCACAATTCAAAGGCTCTGTTGCTTCAGTAGTTCCAAATGCTGGAGAAGAAATATCAATTGGTTGTTCTGGAGAAGGAGTGGCAATAGGTTGGTTATTCTTTTCAATCGCATCTAAAACTTTGGCTAACTCAGATTGCAAGTTAAAATTTTCTTGAGTAGTCTCCAATAGAGCATCACGACGAGACCTCAAAAAAGCCCAATTGACTTTATAATTAAAATTCTCCGCAAGAGAATTATATTCCTCCTCCAAGTTTTCATAATCCCTCCCACATAGCAAGGGTGTTTTTTGTTGTCTTTTGCTCAGCTAAGTGGGAATTAAGGGAAGTCTCAAGTGTGGTATGGGAACTCTCTAAAGCACAAACTTTATCTGAAGAAACCCGCAAATCAGCTTGAGTCTAATTCAAGCTCTGCTCTAACTCCTTGGCATACGCTTTTTTTTTTCTCCACGAGAGCTTTGAGCTTATTGATTTCTTCATTAGCTCTTGACAATGAATCACTCAAAAGATCTTTATCCTTTTTTACCTGAATTAAGGAAGCATTGGTGATTCCTAAGTCTGTGAATAAAGTACGATTTTGTTGTTCCAGATGGGCTTTACTATCTCGTAGCTCTTCAATGCTCCCTAAAGAACTTTCAAATTGCTCCTTCTAATTTTGAGCTTCAAGCTGGGCTCCTTTTGCTATTCTCTTTGCATCTGAAATGGCCTTTGCAAACTCTCGATCTTTCATTGCCAAAGTAGAGACCCTTCCAATTAACTCGGTCCCAACTGGGTTATCCTACGAATATAAGGCGCAGAAATAAGAACTTAAAGCAATAGGAAACAAACGTCGAAGTTAAATGAAGTTACCTTCAAGGTTGAATGAACTATGTCATTCATTAAAGTGAAGTAGCTGTGACTTTGCATCTTCGTCCTCTCCACATCTCCTATTAGTGGCTCAAGAAAAACATCAGCTCCACCAGTCTTCCTCAAAAGGCTATTAGTAGCAGGTACTTCCAGTGTAACCTTTCTCATAGCCATGCCTCTATTATTAGGACTAGCTTCTGAGTGCATGACAAAAGAAGACGGAGCAGTGGAAGTGGGAGCAATGTAAGGAGGGGTAGTAGAAGAGGTAACAATAGCAGGAGTTGCAGAAATCGAAGCAGGGGAAGAGGAAATAGATACGTGAGCCAATTTAGGTACGGGAGCAAGATCACTCATAATAAAAGAAGGAACAAAAGAAGACATCAATAGGTGTAGAAACACTCACGGTTGGAGAGGAGATAAAGGGAATAGGAGAAATGGGACATGAGGAAGACAAAGAAATCTCGTTTAAAATAGGACCGAGCTCCCTACTTTCAAAATCACCAACAAAGAGACGGTGAACGGATTCACTAGGGTCTCTTGGTGCAGCATCTTCATCAGAATGAATCAAAACAGGCTCAGTAATGGAGGTACGAGCAGTAGCATCTTCAGTCTCATCTTCCATAATAACGCGTCTTCTAGCTCTAGGTCTAGATACCAACGAGGTACCTCCTTCTTCCTCATTCTCAGTGTCTATTTCCATTGCTTTTCTCTTTGCTATCAACGCCTTAACCTTGTCCAAATCAAGGGAGGTATTGGCGGTAGTACGCATAGCTAAAGCTACCTCATTCGTCATTCCTCTCATACCAAACCCTGATAAAAGGAAGGATATGAACTCAATATTGTAAAGAAAGGGGTCCACCATATGTATTTTCAAAAAAATATATATGCAAAGAAATATATACCGTGTGTTGTCAATCTCCATCCATGTAAAGAAGAAATAGATTTCCAAGTCCTATTAGGAGCAATTTTTAAAATCAAATCTAGATAACCACGGAAGTTAGGAATAGGTTCCACATTCCCCATGGTTGCTACAAAAAACCAACAAGGGATAAAATTAAAGGGAAAATCAAAATCTCTAAAAATAGGCATGGTAAAGTAAATAGAAGCTTACGTGCAAAGTTCCAATTCTCAGGGAAAAGAATGTTTGTTTCACCCAGCAAATCCAATGTACGAACAGCAATATAACGAAGATACCACCCACGGTCATTGATATCATTAAGATTTACCAAAACTTTCTTACTCTTCGCAATTAAGGTAAAAACCCCATGACGCATTAGGTTGGGATGGTATAAATGAATAAGATGGGAAAAAGTGAAGTTGATTTTGGCTTTGGTAGATAAAAATCTCAAACAAGCCACGGACCTCCACACTAAGGGACCAACTTGAGCTAAACAAATATTAAAGAAGCGACAGAAATCAAGGATAACTTGGTCTATAGCAGGTTTAAATCCCAAAGTAAAGGGATAAGTATAAACGAAAGAATACCCATTTCTATACGAAGACATCCTCTGATTTAGGGCAGGAATTGATAGACGAAGACTCTCTTTCCAATTACAATCTTTCCTAATGGTAGGGATTGTAAGCTCCGTTATAAGAGTGGGATAAGCATCAGTCTTTTCTAATTTTGCAATTTGTTTCTGAAGATGTTTTGTCACTCCTAAAAGACAAATCACTTGGTAAAATATCTTCAACTAAGGTTCTTGAGAAGAGTCAGAAATCTCTTTACCTTTAGAAGAAGGAGTTTTAGAGATAGAACCTTTGGTGCCTGAACTCGGAGAAGTAGAACTAGTTGAGTCTCCACGTGTGGATCTTAAACTTTGCAGCCTTCCTCCTCTGTCCCTACTATGCTTAATCGGAACAGCGGCATTAGGAAATTGATCAAGAATTGGAACTTTTTTAGGGTTGGGGTTTGGAGACATCATTGTTGGATGAATTTGAACAGAGGAAAGTAAAAGGAAGCAAGAAAACACTTGTTGAAGAAGATGACAAAGGAAGAGAGAATTGAAAAGGTATATGGAAGCAACTGTCAAACTTAGAAGAGTAATGATGGAAAGCCTATAATAAAGGCAACTATCACTTCGTGAATAGTGGAAGTGAGAAAACCTTTAAAAATGGTGCAAAATAGCAGAATCAATCAGAAAGTGACACATGGATAGAACATTAAATGGAAAAGACAACTGAGACGTCAATATTGTCATATGCATTGATTATGGCAAAAACTCCCTTTTTATGAAGATCAACTTCCCAATTATTTAACTGATAAATAAATGGAAAGTGGGGGGACTATCTGTATTGGGAAAAATTGAATTTATATTAAAGATGATGTGGTATGACACGTGGATTGGTGAAAAGGTCAACAGGTAATAATTAATTGAGAGACACGAGAAGAAGAATTCAAAATAGGCGCGGGGTGCAATTTAGACACGTAACTCGTACCTAAATGAAGCATTTAAGTCTAGGAATTCTTGAAGATTCAAAAGACAAGAATCTGGTGACGAAAGATACGGGAAGAGAAAGTTAAATAGGCATGAGAAGCAGTTTAGACACGAGTTCCATACCAATTCGAGTCATTTAAAGCCAACAGATCGAAAGCCATTGAAGACATGGATCTGAAGACAAAAAGAAGTCCAAATTCAGTATTAAATACTTGATATATTAGAAAGTTGGTATTTAATATGCGCGCCCTCGCTGCATCCACAGAAAATAACAAATATAAATATCTAAAGGTGACGAAAAGTCGAGCAGACATAAAGACATTAAACACAAGGAATGATACTTACGGTTATCATTCCACGCCTCTGGAAACCCGGCCGGGTCCGATACCAAGTCCGAGGTACGGACGAAGAAGTACTTCAGCCAAAATTGGCGGTTGGGCTTATCGTCCGCCTCGACAACTAGGCCTTTTGCCCCTCGATTTTTTAGCTGCAGCATTGTCCCTCTCATAAAGCCAGGGCTGAACAGCTGCAGCATGTGGTAGATGGTGACGTCCAAACCGGCTCTCTCGGCGTATGTCATCAGTATCCGACATATCTTCCACGTATACGGAATAAGCTGAGCCGGGCATATGTTGTAAAATCGGCACAGTTCCTCCGCCAACGAGTAGATCGGGAGTCGGCACCCCATGGATATTCATAAAAGGCACAGAATCCCGGCCTATGAACATTGGCCAGGTCCCTTCCAGCCGTCTGCATAACGGCCGCCTCCGGAATCCGGCAAGACACCCGGAGGTCATTTAAGAGAGGCCCAGTGTAGGTGGACCTCTCACATGCAGGGTGTCCACCCTCGTCGGGAAATCCCTCCGTACATATATTTCACGAGGGAGAAGATTATCCACAGACAAAGGAACAAGAGGTTCGCGAACCTTCTTGCCATCCTTGGACGTCCGGGAGACTCTAGAGGTAGCCTCACCCTCTTCTGCTCCCCGGCGGTGATTACTCTTAGCCATTTTGGAAGTTTCTTTTTATGTACTAAAAATACAACAGTAAGAACAAGAGATCAACGTGAAGAGTTACAAGTTCTATCAGGAAAAGTTAATAAATAAAAATATCGGAAAACTTTCTGATGATCCAAAGAGTGGAAAGTCTTGAAACTGTCCACTATTTATAATGAGTCGTTACACGAAATTCGAAGAGTTTTTGCACCGGAAAAGAGGCGTGAAACCAAAACATCAAATTACCTTTATGACCTGCCTTGAAAATAACAGCACTTATGATGCACACCGTCAGCAGACGACAGTTCAGAAGAACGTGCCACGTGTATGCATATAGGTAGATCCAATACGGGTCGACTTTATCCACCCATTGCAGATACACTTTAGGCGGAGGGACTATCTGTATGGGGGCGAATCGGGGACAAGATGAGGCGAGTATGGATACACGAACGGCCGACTCGAATGCAATACGGGTCGGGCACGCCTCCTTACGTGGCCGCTAACACCGGGTGACATCCTCCTTCGTGTCCGTACGGTGAAAAGGATACGTCCTCATCCATAGTAGCGTATCAGCAGGCTCGCTCGAGTAGACGTCCCCGACTCCCCATCCCCTGTGTTTTCGTTGTAATAGAAATAATTCTGGGACAATTTAATATGTCGGCGATGGGGTCATCCTTCTATATAAGGAAGGGTCCCGCTCATTTGTACCACAAGTATTATTAATCACTAGTAATACAACTCTCTGTCTCTATTATTTTTCTCTTTATTGCTATCTCTTTATTGTCTATTTGTTTAAGCACTTGATTAAGCTTCATCACATTCTTATAAGAAAAACATATACACGAATCCAAAGATCGATCTTTAAGATATATTACCATTAATTCCGATTTACCCTTCATTTATTCTTTGATTGTCCCTAACCCGTAAAGCAACTGATAGCTTTTGGGTCAAACAGTAATATTTTTCTTCAACTTTTGCAAGTTTCCAGAATCTAATCCTATGGACCAAACTAAAGAGACGATGAAAGGAGAGAGTGAAACTCCAGCATTGTATAACGGATGTTTTACCTTTTTATTACTCAATGAGTAGATGATATTTAAAGAGAGTAAGGCTATATGGTATCTGACAGGAAAAACAAGATTGGGTAAACTATGGAAATGCTGTTAGAATTATTAACACGACCCTGATTAATCTAAAGCTTTTTGAAGCTGCCCAAATTCCTTTACTTTTATACAACCAAACCCAAAAAGAAAATGATACTCTTTGATAAGCCATATTGAAAATACAGCACAAAGTGGTCACTGAAGGTCTGAATCCAAAAAGAAGGCAGCTTAGGTAATGGCATGTACTAACGCAATACTAATTTCTAAAAAATACTTCCATTTGTGAAGTATGAAATTTTTGTCTAACAAAAGAGAAACGTGATAAGCTGAAAGAACAGAGATTGTAAAATTTGCCGAAGCAATGATTCACATCATATAGCATACATATGACTCAGAGAAAAAACAACAACCACCACCCAGTATAATCCCACTTAGTGGAGTCTGATGAGGATAGTGTGTACGCAAACCTTACCCCTACTCTGGGGTAGAGAGGCTGTTTCCAAATAGACCATCGGCATCCTTCCATCCAAGAACTTCGCACCTTACTCTTGGGGACACTCGAACTCACAACCTCTTGATTAGAAGTGGATGTTGCTTACCATCAGAGCAACCCATCAGAGCAACCCTTCTTGTCTACTCGGAGAAAAGATAATAGAATCAAAAAACATAGATTGAGAAACCTTTTCTGGGTAAAGAATGAGAATATTCCAGTCTAATATTATCCTTAAAAACTAAGTTTGGCAACAATTTCAAGATTGTCGTTGTATAAAACACACACACGGAAAAGGAGCAGGCTATAGTTGACAAAGCATATACTTGACCAATTTACAAGAGGCCCCAAAAAAGAAATATGCATTAGATTAAAGATGTCAACACCATTGAAGCATCATTCAATGATTCCCAGATCCAAAAGGTGTAAAATACAAAAAGGAAAAAGGAAGGGAGTGCCATATATTCAAGACAAGATGAAGAGGAAAATCTTTGAGATTGTAAGAACCAGATTTCAAGATCCATTAGGTCAGTAAGTGGACTAGAGTAAGTAAAAGCTATGCAATTTCCCCTACAAAGTCGCATATAGGTCCCGCAAGGTACCTTTGGAAAGTATGTGGAAGATGCGTCCTTTCAAAATTCCTTTACTCACCAGTTTGATGCAGTTCTCTGAACCTTCTGCATACCAGGTAGAGAGCTACATGAACTTCTACAGCAAACAAATACTTCTCTTTCTGCCTTCAATAAAAAATAGCAGCATAAGTAAGCTAGTACAAGGCACTATTACTTCTGTAAACACACTAACAAAATAGAAATTACTCTTTCATTCAACGTCTGGCATGCCCAACAGTGGATAACTGGTGTCAGCAGATGCAAGCAGGGGAATGTACTCCGATCCTCTTACATGAACACTAAAACAAGCTGCAGAACATATAGTTGGATAAGAAATATGCCTCAATTCTTTTTCCAGATTCAGTTAGTAGTGCCCAGTTATCCACTTTGTCCAACACAAAAAACAGCCATTGACTGCAGAAATACAACATTAAAACAATGGGTTTTAACTTGAAGATTCTTTTTCAGGATTCAGATTTTGAATATCAAACTACCTTGTGTGACAAAATATCTAACAATGCTAACGAATGTAATTAAAATAGCATTAGATGAGAACTATAACTAGAGTAGCACCAATAATATTCTTATAGTTAGTGTACATGGAACACCCAGTTGACCACACACAAGCGCAATCTATATGATTCAGTAGCCAGTGCACATTCACATTTTGTACAATCTGTTTTTTCTCTATTCATCCAACTAAAAGCTTTAGAATATGTCCACTTTGAAAAGAAAAAACTCTACGACAGCAAACAAAAACATTTATGCCCAACATTACCCCCAATCCCAATCTTCTCACCTCGTGAGTTGCTAAAAACAGAATTTGTTTACACTGAACTAAAGCAGTTTTTGACAAGTTAGGTTAGAAGTAAGGCACAAAGAGAAAGAAATCGGTCATAGACAACAGCTGAAGACTATACCATTTTCTATCTTCATTACACTCTGGAGCATAGTTTCCATTTTCTGTTTCATGTCTGATGGATCATCCATTTCCGGGGCAATAAGAGTAAGCTTCCTGTAAATTTCACGCACAAAACTGCAGATCTGCTCAGCAAAATCAAGTTCCCCTTCTGATATTCGACCAATTGCCAACCTCATCAATTCTCCTGTCAAGTCCGCAAGCTAAAGTAGAAGATTTAGCAATATGGAAATATTACTGGGGGCGAAGTAAACAACTCAGTTTTGCTTAATTTGAGAAATGCAAACAGGAAGATGATACACTTACCCCTAAGATATAGTCTAGGATGTTAATCTGCAAGGGTTCAACAGAAGGATCACTTAGTGGGAGAAAGGCTGCATTAATCTCATCAAGAGTTAATAGTGTCCCTGTCTTGCAGAAATTACAAAATGTTGCAGCTTCAACATATTCTTGAACCTATAAGTTGGAAGCACATACAAGCTAAGTCAAATTGAATTATTTACGATTCTCCAAAAGAAAATAATACCAACAGACCCACCCCAGGAGAATATGCTCGTCTTAACTTCCAGAAATCAGTCCCTTGGAGCTCCTTTACCAGACGGGACACATATTGATCAGTCACAGCTGCCATATCTTTAACTGCTTTATCCAGAACTTCCTCTTTGTTGTGCTTGCTTATTCTGTTAGTGAAGGAAAGGAAGAGAAAGAAATTGACTGGGAAACTTTTCACCTTACATAAGTCATAAAAAAATAATTAAGTCAAGCAGATAAATAGCTATCCTACATTTGACACTTCTTGGCTGCATAGACTAAAAAAATGCTCATAGAGATTGCACCTGTGCACTTGAAAAATAACCTTCTTGCTATTCATAGTAATATCACGACTTGCTTTCACCACCCTTTCTCGTTTATCATTCTGCAACATAAAGAGTAAAAATTCATATTTGATGATTCCATGTGAATTTTGATGGCTTTTGAACTCAAGGATGACCTTTTCCATCATCATCATCATCATCAACAACAACAACAACAATAACAACAGACCCAATGTAATCCTACAAGTGGGGTCTAGGAAGGATCGTGTATAGGCAGACATTTCTCCATCGTCAATATAATTAGATCTATAATAAGTTCACATAAAAACTTCATACTGGAACTAGCTAGACAAAATTATCAAGTTTCTATGCATCAACCCTCACTCTAGATCTTTTTTTTTTATAACGGTGGTGCCCGATCAGCTTGCACGCACCTCAATTACTCTACCGAATACCTGCTACCTCCCACCAACACAAGTATCAGCCGATTTTGGAAGCAAGACTTAGGCAGATGGAAAAATATCACCTAGTGTTTTTGGTCCTGCCCTCCAAGGTTTAGACATTGATCCTTAGGTCATTTGAGTGCTCTCACTCTATATCTTTCTCTTTTCAAACTAGACCTTGAATTGAAACAGTGACTTATCTCTTTCAAGCATCGATACTTTCAGACATATGTTCTCAAGTTTGGACATAGTCAGAACCATCGGGATATGTATAACTACAAAAGCAGGGTAGGTACGTGGAATATATAGGACACATCCTTTCAAAAGTAAATTTCTCTTTTCTTAATTATTAAAATAATAATAATAAACTTTCTTTTTCTTGTTTTTGATTGGTTAACAGAACCATCTAATCCATAAAGTTCAAAATTTCACAATAGTATATGATGTTTGGACTCCCAAAATAAAGCAGCGCAAAACCAAATCGCTTGGCTAACTTGGGCAGTGGCGGATCTAGGGGGACGCAAGGGTGTTCACCCGAACACCCTTCGCCGAAAAATTACACTGTATATATAAGGTAAAATCTATTTTTTACCTCTATATATTCAGTTTTGAACACCCTTAACACTATCCACTAGGTACAAATTTTTTTTTTGAACACGCTTCATCAGGGTTCTGGCTCCGCCACTGAACTTGGGTATAAAATATAAAGTTGCAATAGCAAATATAATAAGTTCAATGTCCGCCATCCAAGCCATAGAATCGTAAGTTTACAGCAGAAATTCCAATTCGATAATCCTTGCATTAGCTGAGTACCAATACAATTTTTGCATTAAAATGTAAAGAATCTTAATATGATGTTCTTCTTCTTAATGTCTCAAAAAACAATCAGCTTAACCTCAATGCAAATTTGCTGGAGTCAGGCTCATATGAATCTTCGTCTATTTCACTCTATTTCATTCCAAAAACACAACTTTAAAGGCTACAAATTCTTTTAGTCCTAGTCCACTAACATTTTCCCATCCCATGCCCTCCCTTAATGTGCAGAAATGTATAACAATAAATAGGGCGCCTTTTTCTACTTGAAAAAACCAATTCAGAAAACCCCATTTCAAGATAAACTGAAATAAGCAGCTTTTTAATAAATAATAAAGCAAATACGAAAATGTGAACATAGACAAAGGGAGCAAAGAAGAGAGAAAGGGGAGAAGCTTCACAAGGTTATTGAGATAATCAGCATATTTGGAGAAGGCGTCTTTCATTGATGATGACTCAGTCTCAGTTTCAGTACTCATTGTCCTTGCTCTCTTCATCGCGCTTTGCCAAGTTGCTCCTGCCACTATTCAACAAAATGAACGAAAAATTCGAACTCTTTTAACAAACCCAGAGAAAGGGGAAGAGTGAATTAGGGTTTTTGTTGGAGACGACTTACAGTGACGAATGCGCTGAGGTTTAGGAGCCATAACTCTGTGTGACAACTTGTAGGCGTGGAGCAACATGTGTCCCTTCAGGCTTCAGCGCGCACACAACAAAAAAGTGTTAGCATCTCCTAATTTCTTTTCTTTTCTTTTCTTTTTTTCCTTTTTGTTTTTCTTTAGTTTCATCTACTTTATCTTTTTCTCTTGGTTTTCTCTTTAGCATCCATCAAATGAAACCTATGCGAAGCATCAAATAGGGGAACAGGATTTTAATGCTCAAAATGATACATCAGAATGTTACATTTTCGTCCTATAACGGGTTTAGAAGCATATTTGAGATGCTGAAAGATGCGTATATCTGCTCAGCAAATCTGACTCGGTCTCTCGAGTAGTCTCCTCACTTGGTTGGCCTCTCCAAAGCACATTCATCGACGCGATCTACTTTAACCTCAACTTCTCAATCTATCTATCCAAAAAGGTCACTAACTCTTCTTAATAAGCCAGATTCTCATCTAACTGCACTATGCTGAAGTTCAAACAATGGGGCTTATCTTTATGACACTTCTGGAGCAAAGAAATGTGGAATACCAGATGAACTCCCGCATCACTAAGAGGCAAAGCAAACCTATAAGAAACCTCACCCACTCTTTATATTGTTAGTTTCATTGTGTAAATAGAAGTATATAACCCTAATCCCATATGTATTAGGAGTAGGACATGTGTTGTGTATATATATAGGGTTCAGTGTATCATTGTCTTAATACATCAATAATATATTTTCCCATGCTTTTTCACATGGTATCAGAAGCATTGGTCAGATAATTATCGTTGTGCTTCATTCTAACGACATCCGGGAAGAAATCCGTCATCACCATGCAATTTGACCTAAGTGACTTTTTACATCAAAGTCATTATTTATCAGTGTTGTGCAAATCCAACACCACCATAAGGTCCGCGAGAGAATTCCGATAGATTCTGACAACTTTGGAATTTTCCGGCGAGGTACAGTGATATTTTCGGTGTGAACAGTGATCTCAGAAATTTTCTGCTTCTTTCCGGTACAATATTATAATGGAATTAATACCTGAAGCCTTCACCTCACAATCCGTTGGATTAAATGCAATAAATCCAATCCAGATAGTTTCTTTACCGGATTATATTGAGTTCTTTCAGTACAAAGCACGTAAATAGACATCTTCAGGGTTAACCTCTGTCATTTCAACAAATAGTAGCATAACTAGTGTCTCCCAATCTCCACCTTCTGAGTCTTAGGTCATTCATTCAGGTGCATGAATGGTCGTTCGTATGTATTATGAGGAAATGGAAGTTACTATGGACCTTTGAAAGGTTATTAGCCTAGTTGGTGCAATCAGAAATTGGCTTGAGATCAGTGTATTGATGTAGGTGTGAACAGCGCTTTATATCAGGCCAGTTGGATTTATTTCAGTAATGTGTTCCTTATAAAGTAGACGAGGTGTTATTTCGCTGTCAGATATTTCATGTAGTGATAGGTTGCGCTGTGTGAGTTGGGAGACGGCTTGAGAAATTGCTTATGTGTTAAGGATCCATGTGGAAATGACGTACTATGAGCAAAATTTTCTTGAGATTCAAACTGTATCTCGTACCTCAGTTGTGCTTAAGTTTTGCATCTTATAGCGCTATATGCCCCCTCAGGGATGGTAACATGCACTTAGCGTGCTTGTGAAAAATTCGATATCTTGTTGTAATGGGCGACTTAGCCCAAGGTATATCTCCTTATGTGTGTTCTACGTGTGGATCGGTTGGCACGCTGCCATGGGTATGTTATTTGGATCGGGTGGCACGCCGTCATAGTTATGTTGTTCGGAATGGGTAGCGCACCGTAACAACGTGATGTTCAGTATAGTTCCCCTTATCTGTTAATTATGTTATGTTTCCCATTTTTTGAAGGAAGCTCATATTAGTTGTGCGTCCGCGTTGCATGTATGATTGCGAGCGGGGTAATTAAAAGTTCCGTTTAGAGTTCATTTTCCTTTTTGCGTCACATTCTAATTGGTGGCCTATTGGCACATTGTGGCATCATATGAGACTTTTGATCGCATTCGGAGTCGCTTATTTCCTGAGCAATTCGTATTGGGTAAGACGAGATTATGGGACTTAGGATTAGTGCAATCTGATTATATGAAGTATATTAAGCAGCATAGCTCATTATTTAGTTCAGAATATGGTAATGTTTCTTGTTAAAAGTATAGACTCAATGATTGGTTGACTCGACAGTTGATTAAATATTTTGGCACATCTCATTCGTTGCGGCGGTATTGTAAGAGTTAGTGTAAGAATTGCGTGTGTCATGAGGTGCAATGGGAGCATCTGATTCGTTAAATTTTGGCTAAGTGGATCAGAAAATATTATTGTGGTCATATGGATTAAGTGTTGCGAAGTAAGAATCCAGCAAAGTTATATAGTCTTGTTTGAATACAGCGTGTCGTGATTGATATGGTGATCGTATGTTGGAAACAGGCCTGGCATAAAATTCTGGATGTTGGAATGGGGCTATAAGACTTATTTGTTGAATAAAAGGGAATATCTTTGGAATTTATCGAGTTAAAGTGCTCAACTAAGTTGTGGTAGCACATGAAGGTGCATGAGGTGCTAAATAGTGATTTCAGACTACTTCACTGTAGTGCTTAGCACGTTCGAGATGAAGGTATGTTTAAGTGGGGGAGAATGTAATGATACAATCGATCATTTTGAGCTCTAGCGCATCGCTAAGTGGTCTGAGGCCATGAGTAGCTTAATTTCAGGTATATTGACTTGTACGTATGGTCATAAGTGAAATTTAGGAAGATCAGAGTTAAATTTAAATGAAAATTTTCATTTCAGAAACCTTAAGTTGGAGAAAATAACTAGGATTGGAATTTTGAGTAAATGACCTCGGAATTGGGATATGAAGGTTTCATCATGTTCATATGATGATTTAGGACTTGGGCGTATGCCCGGTTCAGGTTTTGGTAATCCATGAGCGTTTTGGTGCCTATTGTGGAAGTTAGCATTTAAGAAGAAATTTTATAAGTTTGGACTTGAAGAGCATTTCAGTTTTATCGATGTCCATTTGGGATTTCGAGACTGTAAATAGTCTGTATGGTGATTCTGGAATTATGGCGCGATCGGAAGAGAATTCGGAGGTCCGTAGGTCATTTTGGAGTCATTTGGCTAAAGATAGAAAGTTGGAGGTTTTTGAGAAGTTTGACCGGAAGTGGACTTTTTGATATCAGGGTCGGAATGTGATTTCGGGAGCTGGAGTAGGTCCGTAATATTAAATATGACTTGTAAGCAAAATTTGAGGTCATTCGGACATGATTTGATAGGTTTTAACATCGGAAGTAGAAGTTGGAAAGTTCAAAGTTCATAAAGCTTGAATCGAGATGTAGTTTATAGTTTTAGCATTGTTTGACATGATTTGAGGCCTCGAACAAGCCCGTAATGTGTTTCGGGATTTGTTGGTAGGTTTGGTTGAGGTCCCGGGGGCCTTGGGTGGATTCCGGGTGGTTAACGGATCGAAAATGGTTTTTTGGGAAGTCTGATAGTTTGCTGGTTGTTGGTATTGCCCCGTGTGAGCACGTGATTTTTACCCTACATATGAGTTATTCCCATAAAATTCAAAATAAATAATTTTTCCTTTTTTTTACAATTTGTGTGAATTCTGCATGTTATTTGCGCATGTTAATTCAAGTAAAAAAATACAAAATAGGCATGAGAATTTAGGAGTTAATTTTGGTATTAATTAGTAATCAAGTTATTTTATAAAAAAGGGAAAATCACAAAAATAGTTGCACTCTTTAAGTTTTACTTTGATTTTTGATATGTATCTTTAAATTTGATAGTTAAATAACTATGATAATTGTCATCTAGGTTTAATTAGTGTTTTGATGTGTTAATTAGGTTTTAATTCGGATTTTTATATTAATTTTGAAAAGAAAAAAAAGAAGACAAAAATAAAGGGGAAAAGAATTTTGGATAATATGTTTTGAAATGAAAATAAGAAGAATAGATTTTGGGCCATTTTGTTTAATTCTCTTAGCCCAAGTGTATAAGCCCACCTGTTCCAGCCCGGAACCCGCCCTACCAAGCCCAACCCATTTTCCTTTAATATTAACGGAAGCCTCTTGAGATAATAGAGACACGGATTTCGCGTGTCTCTATCTTCACTTCACCATTAGCAAAGCTTCAAGGATATAGAGGATCGAAGGCGATGAATCCAGAGGGGATTGGAGAGATTTTTTGAGGGAGAAGATTTGGAGAGCACGGGAGAAATCGCTAAGTTCAGAGAAGGAGCTAGGGTTTTAGTTTCGATTGAGCGACCTTCTTCTATTTCCGATTTCAATTGTGTAATAGCGTTTCTGTCCAATTTCAAAGTTGTATCTCATTTGGATTCTGGAACTTGAAGTTGAGTTGTCGTTGAATCTCCTACTGTTATTTTAGCTTCAACAGGTTTATTTTGTTTCCCTGTTGTGTGATTTTAATTGAAGTTGAATTGTCGTTGTGAAATTCTATTGTTGTTTAAAATTTAGTTCAATGTTCTGTTTCAACTTCACGCTTTAATGACAATGTATTACTTGTATGATACCTATTTTGATTTGCTCTATTTAGGTTTGCCCTGTTCTGTCATTCTGCTCGATTTTTTATTCAGATTGTATTTTGACTTCATCTCGGTTCATCGATATTAAGGAAAATATTTCAGTGATTTCTAGCTGCAGTTTTTTCTTATTTCAAACGTGAAATACATTTGAGTTATTCCCATAGCTCTGCTTTACCAAAACTGGAGTTGATTTAAAACAGATTTGTTTAATCATTAGAGAGTTGTTGTTTGAGTTTCGATCCGAGATTGTGATCGATTTTGTCGATTCTTCAGTGACTGGTTAATATCATGGCTCTTGTTTGCTTGATCATTTGAGAATTGTCGCGATTAGATTAAAACTTCACTGTCCTACTTCTTCTTCAACCTTCCAACGACCTCAACCTAAATTAACACAACACAGCTCCCTGTTTTCTTCAGTTAATCGAATTCTTGTTCTAAAAATGGGATTTGGTTGAAGACGAATTGTGTGAGGTGGTGTTGGTGGGCAGATCTTGAGAGACTGTTCATATATGGTAGTTTTGAGGTTGAAAGGTGTTAACAAGAATAAATCTGTAGTTTCAATTGTGATGTTGTTGAGGAGGAGGAGTGAGAAGGGTGGTTCATGTGGTAGAGGTATTTCAGGTCTCCATGCTGTCAAAGAGCATGCGTGCAATTTGTGGTTTGGGTAATGCCCCATTCGAGAGTTGCTAGTGATGCACTAGGTGTAATGACTATTTTGCTTGTTTCTATTTTGGTACTTTTTGGGGTTGTTTGCTTCTGCATAGGCAATGAGGAAGTCAACTGTATTCGAGGTAAAATTGCAGCTCTCTCTGCTCCATTAAAATCAATGTTGTATGGTAATTTTATTGAGTTTGATAAGCAAAGAATTGATTTTACACACGTTGGTATATCTGCGGACGGAATGAGAGCTGTAGATTTCTTTACTAGGACTAGAAGATTAAATTCTTGCTCACCCAATGTACTTCTGGAGCTTCTTTCATTTGCAAATAGATTCTGTTGTGAGGAAATGAAATATGCTTGTGACTGTTACTTGTCGTCTTTGATTTCCTATATCGATGAGGCATTGGTTCTTATTGATTATGCTCTGGAGGAGAGAGCACAACTGCTCGTAGCGTCTTGCTTGCAGCCTGAGAGAGCTTCCAGGTTATTTATATAATCCAAAGGTTCTCAACACATTTTGCAGCTCTGAGACTAGGGAGAGACTCGCCACAGTTGGGCAAGCTTCTTTTCTGTTATACTATTTCCTTAGCCAGGTAGCAATCGAAGATAACATGATGTCCAAAGTTACAGTTATGTTGTTGGAGAGATTAAAGGAGTGTGCTAACGAAAAATGGCAGAAGGCACTCGCTTTGCATCAACTGGGTTGTGTATTGCTTGAAAGGAAGGATTACAAAGAAGCTCAACATTGTTTTGAGATGGCTATTGAGGCTGGTAATATTTATTCAATCATGAATTGATCCTTAGACTCGGGAAGACCGTTTAGCGAATTTTACGGTCTTTCCCAAAGTTAACAACACGATAGACCTTTAGGCACGACTTTAATAAAATGACTTTCCTAAATACGGGTGCGCATTTATGTGACCCAAATCTTACTTTCGGCGAAACTGAAACGCATTAAAGTCACAGGCGTACTGGTTGCGGTGTGACTCGAAATGTATTTTCGTTACGTCGCAATTCTTCTAAAATAAAAAAAACGGAACATAAAAGCACATAATTAAAATATATAAAGAAATTAATAAAAACAAAAATTGATGTTGAGCGACCGTGCTAAAACCACGGAATCCGGGAGTGCCTAACACCTTCTCCCGGGTTAATAGAATTCCTTATCCAGGTTTCTAGTTTCGCAGACTGTATTACAGAGTCATAAATTTCCTCGGTTCGAGATTAAACCGGTGACTTGGGACACCATATTTTCCCAAGTGGCGACTCTAAAAAATTAAATAAATTGATCCCGTTCCGACAGTCCTTTAAGTGGAAAAACTCCTTCCCTGATTATTATTATATCCCTTCCTGGGGTGTAGTAGTAAGCGGTGGCGCTCTCGCGGGTGCGGAAAAAGGAGGTGTGACAGCTCTGGCGACTCTGCTGGGGACTAATAACCCAGAACTTCGGTTCAGGGTTTAAGAATTCGAGCTCAGTTAAATTGCTATTTTTGCTTATATCCGATTTCATTATATGTTTTGATTAATGTGCTACATGTTTACTGCTTTGATATTGCGTGAACTGAATATATAAAACTGTGCCGAAAACCCTTATCTTCTTACCTCTGGGGATGTGCTTACTGGTTGAGACTCCCCTTTCTATTAGTGTCAATACCAAAATAAGATAAAAGAGGCCGGATAAGTTACAAAGCCGATTGACCCCGCAGGTCACCGGTACGTAGCCCCCTCCTCGATCCGAGTTGTCCACTCGGGTACACGGTCTAGTACCAATGAAAAATTAGGATGTTGAGCCTAGATCTAGGACATTGATTTGCATCATATCTGGCTTAGGGGACTCAACACAGGGGTTGGGTCCGTCTAGGACAGGTGATCCGGTAATCAAAAGACCGAGCATGTTATATGTTGCATTTATTTGTTCTAGATTACTATTGGCTATATTCCTAAAAACAAAAAGAGAGGAAATTTTAGAATAGAAAAAATATCGAAATATTGACGAATTGCTTGAAAAGAAAATTTGAAAAATAGGTAGAACAATTTTGTTGAAATAATTGGTCGAATAATCTGACCGAACTACGCATGTTTGATTCTCGCCATTAGGTGAGATACGTAGGCAACCCTCATCGGGTCCAATCACCCCTTTTAAAAAAAAAGTCGAATTTTAGTTTTCAATAAATCGAAGTGACGCTGTTTTTGAAAATAGCCGAATGTTCCGAAAGGACGCCGGAAGGCTGTTTTTTGCAAAAATAGCCACTTTGAATCATTTTTAATAATTTGCGGGCACAACCTTGAAATATTCCTTGTGGAAATGTTGCAAGGTCATAGCCGCAAAATCAAGTCCGGGTTCACACCCCTTTTGCAAAAATAACCAAAAAATGTCAAATTTTTGATTTTGTTATAAATAAATTGGGTGATGCTATTCTTGCTTAAAATAAGCCGAATGTCCTTCAAAAGGACACCGGAAGGCTGTTTTTGCAAGAATAGCCACTTTGAGTCATTTTAAATAATTTGCGGGCATAGACTTGAAATATTCCCTCGCGGAAATGTTGAAAGGCCGTATCCGCAAAATCAAGGTTGAGTCATCAGTCAACTTTACAAAAATAACCATTTTGTTAAATAAGCCATTACATGGCCGGTTTTTGCTGAGATAGCCACATTTGGCATTAAAAAAAAAAACTTCTCAGTCTTGTGTTGGCTTGTGGCGATGCCGAACGATGTTCCATGAGCCCCAGGATGAGAAATTTTGTATTCGTTTTCTTAAAAAAAAATTTGCAAAAATAGCCACTTTGCTCAAAGAAGCCATTACTTGGCCAATTTTATAAAAATAGTCATTAAAAATATTCTTATTCTTGTAGAAATCTCTGGCACAAGGTGTGAAAGTTTTTCATCAGAGTTTGTAGTTGGAGTCAGCTTTTACAATTTTTCTTCAAAAAAAAGAAAACAAAAAAAATCAAATAAACATCTCTTTATTTCTTGCATTAATTTGCAAGAACTACGCTTGGTCTGATTCATGGGGGGTCATGATACGTAGGCAATCCACACAGAATTCGACCATATCCAAAACCAAAAAGTAAAAAAATAAAAAAACTACAAAAGAAAAAAAAGGAAACAACCCATAAAAAGGCAAAAAAGAAAAGAAAATAGCAGAAAAAAGGGAAATCAATAAGCGAAATACCTTAACGCTAACATGGTGGTTTCGTTTTGTTAATTCAGAAAGTTGAGGTGGTTGGTTGTGGTAAACAAGATTCAAGGAAAATGATAACCGACATCAAAGCTGTTACGAGTGCTCAAGAGACTCAGGGTCAGAAAGTTCAACAAGGGCCTACCGTGGTTGAGGAAAACAGAACATTGAAACAACAAATGACCAAAATGCGTCAAGCATGGGCCAATGGCCAAGGACAGCCTTCTCATGAGTCACAATCTGCTATACAACAAGAACAGTACCACTCTCCCGAGTACCACTCGTACTCATTTGACCTTCCTGCAAACATTAAGAAGCCTACCCGAAAGAAGGTACAGGAAGAAATGGCTCGAAGATTGAAGAGATTAGAACAACGGCTGAAAAACACGCAAGAAATGGCAGGTCAAAAGAGTGTTGCCTTCAGAGATCTTTGTATGTTCCCCGATGTCCACTTGCCGCCTGGTTTCAAGGTTCCCAAATTGGAAAAGTATGATGGACGGGGAAACCCCATAGCCCACCTGAAAAGGTATTGCAACCAATTGAGAGGCGTGGGAAGAAATGAAGAATTGCTTATGGCTTATTTTGGGGAAAGCCTCTCGGGAGTAAGCATCTGAATGGTTTTGGGATCAAAACGCATCTGGTTGGCACGTTTGGGATGACATGGCACGGGCCTTTGTCAAACAGTTTCAATACAATATTGACGTCACCCCAAACCGCATTTCCCTTTCTAAACTGAAAAAGAAACCAACTGAAAGTTTCAGGGAATATGCCATCAAATGGAGAGAGTAGGCAGCGAGAGTTAAGCCACCCATGAATGATCACGAGTTGGCCACTGTTTTTCTTCAGGCTCAAGAGCCAGATTACTTTCAAAACATGATATATGCAGTTGGTCAATCATTTGAAGAAATACTCAAAATGGGAGAAATGGTGGAAGATGGTCTTAAGGCAGGCAAAATTATAAGTCAAGCAGCTCTCAAAAATGCGGCTCAGGATGTCCAAAGTGAATTCAGTGATATGAATGGAAGGGATGACGAAATCATGATGACATCAGGGTCGAGAAGAGGTCCTATGAGAATATCTCGAAGGTACATGCAACCTCATCAAGTTTTTCATGACCCTCTTAAGCATTACTACCGGCCGCAGAACCCTCCATACTCTGTTGATCCAGTCCAGTATGTTGCTCAATCCTCAAAACACCCAAGAAAGCGAGCCCGAACATCACAAAATCCTTACCAACCTCCGTAAAATTTTCAAATACCTTATAACCCACATCCAAGCCAGGGGTATGGAAAGGAACATAAGTTGAAAGATAATTTTACACCAATAGGAGATTCCTGTGCAAGCTTGTTTGAGAGGTTAAAATGATATGGCGTGATTGCACCCATCCCTCCAAATCGGGTGGACCGACGTTCGAGAAGTTTTGACTCATCCAAAAGGTGTGAATACCACTCCAATGCCCTAGGGCACGATGTTGAAAGTTGTCGGGATTTGAAAAGAGAGATAGAAAAAATGATTCAGGAAGGAATAATTGCGGTCCAAGGCAGTGGCATCCAGAACATTGCACAGAATCCTTTACTTGCACATAACGGAGCATATTTTGTGGGAATGATGCCTGGTGACGTGGGTGATGAAAATCTTCTTGAGAGGTCAACTGAAGTTGAAGATATTGAAATAGAAAGTGATCTTGGCAACATTAATACAGAATTCAGTGGCTAGGATGCCATGCTTGTCAATTGGGAAGGCGCTCCGTCTCTTAGAGTTTTGGTGGTATATTTTTGGTGTCATCTCTTTTGCCCGGGTTATTTCAGGGTTGTAATTCGGACGTTGTCTTGAGAGTCAAAACCCTTCTATCTTTCCACTTTGCTTTGTTTAGTAATAAGTTTGTTTAGTGCTGTGTAGGTTTGTAATTCTAGTCTAGTCCATTCGTTTTGTTGTTCGTTTTGTTGTTTCAATCCATCAGTTTAATACAACTCTCCGTTTCCCGTCATTTCTAGTCATTCCATTTCTAATCACTTTACAATTCTTCTCATACTGATTTTAGCAACATGACTTGCACACAATTCTCGGCCTGATTTTAAGAGTTAATTTAGCAGTGAAACAATGTTTAAGATGTAATGATACTCGGAAGAAATAAAAACATATCGGAATACTGTGAAGCCGGAATCAAGTGAATACTGGGAAAAGCGTAACATAAAGAAATACCTTGAAAATGCATCATCAGTTTAAAGCCAAAGGCAAAAGTACCCCAAAGCTAAAGGAACCATTCGTGGTATCGAGATTGTTGCCCAATGACACTGAGAATCGTCAAATACAGAAGGCAAAAATGCGAATCAATCAAAGGTGTTTGACCGTGTAGCTTGTACTTGGTAGGTTTTGAAGATTGGAATGACGAAGGCATTTCGTTCGGCTATCCAAACAATTCGTCCATTGCTACCCCTTTGAGCCATATTATATTTTCTTTCATATCCCTCTTTTGGAATCAACAACAAAAATTGAGGATTGAGCGAGAAACAAAAGAAAAGAGAAAAAAAGAGAAAAGAAAAAAAAGAGAAAAAGAGAAGAAAAAGAAAAGAAAAAGAAAAGAAAAAAAAATCGGGAGAAGTCAAATCGCAACAAGGAAGCGATCTTATGATCCGAACTACGTTTGACTTGATCCCGAAAGGGTACGTAGGTAGCCTCACTGAGGTTCAGTCACAATAAAGGAAAAATCCAAAAAATCCCCCAAGAAGGAAACTGGGGCAGAAGTTATGGTTGTTGAATAAATAAGATTCCGAAAGTTGTAATTTTAACCCACGATGAAATATTTTTGAGCCTTTATATACTTTTTTTCTATATCCCATCCAAAAGCCTACATTATGGTCCAAAGGAAGACCTTCCGATCAATCTTCAAGAAATGCCGAGTCAAGCGAATAAAGGTAAATCACATCAGGGGCAACACTCCAATACGAACAAAGGAGAATGAAGAATTCAAGATTATGAGAACCACCACGAGACTCCAAGATGAGAGAAATCGAAATGAGAGAGTCTTATCGGTGAAAACCCTCACGGGCACCAAAAGGCGACAGTGAGTTGAGAGAAAGAGCAAATGAGAGAGGCTTGATGATGAAAACCCTATGGGCACTACAAGTCGACTAAGGATAAAATCAAAGAAATGAAGTGTTGAAGACCGGTTTCATGGCAGAACTTGCAACATGAGTTGAACATCAAATTTGCTATACAGAAAAGGCCAAAAATGCATGCCAAGGTCGCTAGCGTCGGTATTCAAAATCTGATAGGTCATTCTTCTGTAGGTTTCTTGTTAGGAATTATGTTTTTCTTTCTTTCTATTCTTTATACCTTGTTTTACCCTCCCTCTTATTGAGTCTGTCGGGTCATAACAAGTATAGAAATGATTCCAAAATTTGCCACCAAGCTTTCCAATTGCACAAGATGGGATTTGGCCAACACGACAATTGTCGTAAGTTAGGAAAAGACAAGGCCAGTGCTTTAATCCAAAAGAGCAACATGTGCAATGGAGCGGGCAACAATAAAAATGTTTGGGGTTCATGCAAGACACAAAGGTCGGCAAAGAGCCAATTTGGGAACAATATAATAAATGGAAACATGGGGGTTGAACAGAGAAAGGTATATATTCTGACAAAGGGAAGAGCCAGTCAAGAAACACCCAAGGTTGTCAAATGAAGTCTTCAAAGGAATCGAGATCGAAGTTTGTGGGATCCGTCAAGAAAGGAACAACATACATGCCGTAAGGAAGGCGGGTTTTGAACAAAAAAAAAAGAATGAAAAGAATAGTCGGCGAACAGGCCAAGCAATCAAGTGGAAAGTTCAAGGCCACAACCGACCACCGCATTTTAAACTGACAGAGTTTTCTTTGCTTTGAATCAGGAGCAACAGATATTGTCAAACTGGGACAGGAAAACTTTTCTGTCATCGGATAGTCATCCGAAGAGCATGAAGGTGAATACAATTGTTTTTGAAGATGAACAATTCAAGTTGAAAGATAAATGAAGCAAGTATCGGAGAATGATACAATCTTAGTCTGTTGAAACTTTCTCCTAAGACAAAAGTCTTAGTCCGATGAATTTTTCACCTAAGATGAATGGATAAAATCTTAGTCTGTTGAATCTTTCTCCCAAGATAGAAGTCTTGGTCTGATGAATTTTTCACCTAAGATGAAAGGAAAGAATCTTAGTCTGTTGAAACTTTCTCCTAAGATGGAAATCTTAGTCTGAGGAATTTTTCACCTAAGATAAAGGGATAATGTAAAAAAAAATGAAGGCATAATTTGAAAAGAAAAGGGCAAAAGCCGAAAAAGAAAGGAAAGTATAAATAGACCCAGTCCGAAGAGTTATCTCCTGGATTCATAAACTCAGTCCGATGGATATTCCTCCTGAGACCATGCAAATGAATCGACCCAGTCCGAATGAATTATCTCCTGGAGTCATAAACTCAGTCCGATGGATAATCCTCCCGAGATTACATTGAAATGGACATAGTCCAGTGAGAATCAAAATCTTAGTCTGTTGAAACTTTCTCCTAAGATTAAATGTCTTAGTCCGATGAATTTTTCACCTAAGATAACCTTCAGTCACAAGGTAACACAAAAGTTTTTAATTTCATGCATTTTTAATTTATGTCCAGGCGCCCACCTATCTAACAAGGGAATACGTTTCTGCACTGCATTTCATGCATGTTTAATTTCTGTCCAGGCGCCCACCTATCTAACAAGGGAATACTTTTCTGCACTGCATTTCATGCATGTTTAATTTCTGTCCAGGCGCCCACCTATCTAACAAGGGAATACTTTTCTGCACTGCATCTCATGCATTTTTAATTTCTGTCCAGGCGCCCACCTATCTAACAAGGGAATACTTTTCCGCACTGCATCTCATGCATTTTTAATTTCTGTCCAGGCGCCCACCTGTATAACAAGGGAATATTTTTCTGCATTTCATTTCATACATGTCTGCATTTAAAAAGAAAAAAAATGAAATTCTGATATTCAAAAACATGATGCATTTTTAATTTCTGTCCAGGCGCCCACCTATCTAACAAGGGAATACATTTATGCATTTTTAAATTTTTCAAAAAAAAAAACAACAACAAAAAAAAAATGAAATTCTGACATTCAATAACATGATATGCCTAGTAACCATACTGGGGCAGAAAAATCTTTCTTTGGTTGTTTATTTTTGTCACAAGCAGGGGTCCACCTGGAGAATGGACGAATATTTCAAAATCGGAGCAGTTGAACAAGTTTAAGGCAACAACAAGAATACCGTTGGAAGAATAATTTTCAAGCATCAGCAACTAGGAGCCCACCTGAAATCATGGGCACTATATGTCCGGACTTGATCCAAAAGCTGAAGAAGATTGAACCAACACCTGCGGCTAACAAGCATCAAGATTCAGATCATGGTCCGCATGAAGCACCAACCGACTCAAGATCAAGCTTCAGAAGACTCATAGATAGGAATTTTGTAACCCGTAGCTGATAGGTTTAGTTAGTCTTTCTCAATTTTGATGTAATAACGGGACAACGGACCGGAGCCTCGGACGGAACCTCGACTCTCAACCTCAATACTCCATCACTCCCGAACTACACTGACCTGATTCCTGTTTAGCCCAGGATATGTAGGCAACCTCTGAAGCAGGGTACGGTCAAAAACTTTTCAAAATGCTTCACAACGGAATACTCGAACGGGTAAAAATCGTTCATAGTTGCTCACTTATCTTTGCACTGAAACTCTTCGTGTTCCCGAGCAAAGAGGGGCAGTTGTGAGCACGTGATTTTTACCCTACATATGAGTTATTCCCATAAAATTCAAAATAAATAATTTTTCCTTTTTTTTACAATTTGTGTGAATTCTGCATGTTATTTGCGCATGTTAATTCAAGTAAAAAAATACAAAATAGGCATGAGAATTTAGGAGTTAATTTTGGTATTAATTAGTAATCAAGTTATTTTATACAAAAGGGAAAATCACAAAAATAGTTGCACTCATTAAGTTTTACTTTGATTTTTGATATGTTTCTTTAAATTTGATAGTTAAATAACTATGATAATTGTCATCTAGGTTTAATTAGTGTTTTGATATATTAATGTCACGACCCCAAATCCGGTCGTGATGGCGCCCAACACATTGCTAAGCCAGCCTGACCAATCAACATCAACAACGGAGCTAGAAGCTCTCTTTAACCCATTTAAGCATTTCAAAATATGAAACAATAGTAATACTTATACTAACAACGGGGAAACCAAGTCCCAAAATACCCCAACTCCCATAGACCAAGGGTCAAGAGTCATGAGCCTCTAAAGAACATAAGTGTAATAAAGTTTATAACAACTCAGTGTGGAAAGGTAAGACAACAAGATAAGAAATGACAGCTAGAAGGGGAGTCAGGTCCTGCGGACGCTGCAACTACCTCGACTATCCCGCACAATGCCTCCAAGTAGCTACCGAATCAAGTCTGCTGAGAGGTACCTGGATCTGCACACAAGGTGCAGGGAGTAAAATGAGTACTGCCAGACTCATTGGTAATAAACAAGGGTAAGACAGTGGAGAATTTAGCATATAGCTTCTCCTCTCTCAATCTCTGCAACACAATACTCAAATGCTGAGCATGCTTCTCCTGACTACGGGAGTAGACTAGAATGTCATCAATGAACACAATCACAAATGAGTCCAAATAAGGCCCGAAAACACTGTTCATCAGATGCATAAATGCTGTTGGGGCGTTGGTCAGCCCAAACGACATCACAAGGAACTCATAATGACCATATCGGGTCCTGAATGCAGTCTTCATAATATCCGAGTCCCTGATCTTCAGTTGATGATAGCCTGAACGAAGATCAATCTTAGAAAACACCCTCGCACCATGTAACCGATCAAACAAATCATCTATGCGCGGTAGAGGGTACTTGTTCTTCACTTGTTACTTTGTTCAATTGCCTATAATCAATACATATTCGCATGGAACCATCTTTCTTTTTAACAAATAATACCGGCGCACCCCACGGGGACACACTAGAACGGATGAAACCCTTATCCAGAAGTTCTTGAAGCTGCTCTTTTAGTTCTTTCAACTCGGCTGGTGCCATTCGATAAGGAGGAATGGATATGGGCTGAGTGCCCGGCACCAAGTCAATGCCAAAATCAATATCCCTGTCCGGCGGCATGCCCGGCAGGTCTGAGGGGAATACATCTGAGAAGTCCCTTACAACAGGTACAGAATCAATGTTAGGAGATTCAGCTCCCACATCTCTCACAAAAGCTAAGTACGATAAACACCCTTTTTCAACCATCTTCTGAGCTTTTAAGAACGAAATAACACGGCTAGGGATGAAATCAGTCGAACCCCGCCACTCAATCTGAGAAATACCAGGAATGGCCAACGTAACTGTCTTAGCATGACAATCCAATATCGCATGATACAGAGACAACCAGTCCATACCCAATATAACATCAAAGTCCACCATCCCCAACAATAACAAATCTGCCTGGGTCTCCAGACCCCCAATAGATATAACACAGGATCTATAGACATGATCCACAACAATCGTATCACCCACGGGGGTGGATACATGAACAGGTAAATCAAGACTATTACGAGTCGCACCCAAGTGATGTGCAAAATAAGAGGACACGTAAGAATATGTGGACCCCGGATCAAATACAACATCTCTGTGACGGATAGAAATGATACCCGTAATCACAACATCGGAGGCAACCGCATCACGCCCGTCACGAAGTGCATAGAACCGTGCCTCGGCCTCTACCGGATCTCTCCTCGCCCCCGGGGCGACCACGAGAAGACCGACCTCCACCTCTACTAGACCGAGATGGTCCCCGAAGAGGAGGGCCGATCCCTCCGCCGAGTCCTTCCCCTACGTAGTCGAGGGCACTCGTCTCCTCATGTGGCCAAACTCACCACACTCATAACATGCACCCGGTGCTGGAGAAGTAGGTGCTGCACTCTGGGCTGGGAGGGCACTAAGTGATGACTGACCCTGCTGAAACCCCTGTCGACCACGACCATAAGAACCTCCGCTCTGCTCTGGGCGGCCTGAATGAGGAGGTCTAGATGAGCGACCTCTGCTCTGCTGGGAATGCCCTCTAGATGGAGCACCACTGAAACTGCCAGAACCACGAGGCCTCTTGGCCTCCCGCTCCTTTCTCTCTCTGCAACGATCCGCCTCAATGGAGCGTGCCATATCAGCAACCTGCTCAAACGATGATGACAGAACTCGCTCGCCGGTCATAAGAATACGGATAGAGTAGTTGAGGCCATCAATGAACCTCCTGATCCTCTCCCTATCGGTGGGGATCATCCATGTGGCATGCCTAGCCAACTGAGTGAATCTAAGCTCATACTGAGTCACAGACATGTCGCCCTGAATCAACCACTCGAACCGGCGACGTAGCTCCTCGCGACGAGACCGAGGTACATATTTCTCTAGAAAGAGAGTAGAGAACTGCTGCCATGTGAGAGGTGCTGCTCTTGTAGGCCTACGCCTCTCAAACTCCTCCCACCAATCAAATGCGGGACCAGTGAACTGAAATGTAGTAAATGAAACTCCGCTGGACTCAAGAATACCAGCCGTACGCAGCATCTTCTGACACTTATCCAAGAAACCCTGGGCATCCTCGCCCTCAACGCCACTGAAATTTGCCCACTTATCTTTCAGTAGCAAATTCATTGCTTGGTTTATCTTAATGCAAGTCCTGGATCAGTTTTGTAGTCGATTTGTCATTGCTTGAACCTCTTATCTTAATGCAAATTCATTGTCATTGCTTGAACCTCTTATCTTAATACAAGACCTTGTTTATCTTAACAGTCGATTCCCATTACAATTCAGCACATAGGTTATAATTTGCAGTTGTTTTCCAACCTTTACTTGATTAAAAAAATGTGGACACATTGTTCACTACCAGAAAATAGACCTATGGCAACAGTATTGTAGCAACGGTTACACAAGCGTTGCAATAAAATATGTATGGCAACGGTTACAACCGTCGCATAATCCTCTCAGACCTATTAAAATAGGTAGTAAAATAAACCGTTGCATTAGGGAAAAAACCGTGGCTATAGACTTACGTACTGCAACGGATTAAGAAACCGTTGCAATAGACTGTCTTTGGCAACGGTTCCTGAAAAAATAGTGCTAGTGGGACCGTATGTATTACTTTCCCTCCCTGTTTTCCCTCTCCCGGCCCTAAATATTTCGCGCCCTGTTTTTCGGAAAGCAGAGACAAGAAAAACAAAAAGAAACCGAGAAAAGCTCTAAAAGAAAAACAAAAAGTTTTAACACATATACAAAAAGCAAAAACCCTAAATTTGTTACAAGCACTTGCTGTCCACACTCAAGCAACCACAGAGAAAAGCTTACGGAGAAAAGATTTTGTTGAAAATTCCTTCGACTGGTTTATTCGGCTATCTGGAAGTGTGAAGGTTCGTTTGTCACTTTCTATTTCAGCACATGAACTTAGATGAAATGTTTTCCTATTTAGGGTGAAACGATTTCAGTAAAGACATATGGATATGAATGCTAAAATATGGTATATTCAAGATTTCTTTTTCCTATTTAGGGTGATTCGATGTATGAAGACTTTTGTCTAGGATTAAGTTAATAATAATGTTAAAGTCCATCTCTGTTACTTCAAATTGTCCCGGTTTGTTCCAAAAATGGGATAATTAGCGACTCGACATCAGAATTTGATATACATCTTCTATTTGAATGATATCTTAGAACAGTCGCTGGTTTGCAATAGGTGAGCATGTTTTTTTTTTGGTAACTGGAAGGTAAAACATGGATTAGGTATGATTTTGACTGATGCTATGGCATTTGTTTCCGACTAATTTTGATATGTAACTGCAGTTACATGAAAATCCAATACAGATGTTACTTTCGTATATTGGAGATTTGGTTAAGAGTTGAACTCAAGGTTTTGTCGATGGCCTTAGCCATTGTGATTTTCATTCGTACATTGGATATTTTGATTATATTTCCGTAGAAAGAACATGTCGACTTTGCGAATAGAGTGATTTTGCAATAAATTTATCACCTGATGACCTGATTGTATGCTTAGACATAATTAGACATGCTATCAATGGTTCAGTCCAGCCAGCAAATTTGCTGCTGGCAATGATATAGGAGAGCTGGTTGGATTCTGTTTTACCAGTTTCTTTCTTCAGTTGACATGCCTTACATGTGGAACATGCATCCTTGGTTATAGACCATTCCTTGGTCGTTTGAATGCTATTTCTTGAATTATTTGTCAACACTGCCGAGGGTCGTTTGGAATGCTATTTCAAGCTGGAGAGTGGAAAACATACAACTCCCAACTTGGACAAAAGCGTTTGATGTTGTGATGTTCCCAAGCCCTTTAGTCATAAGGTCTGCCAGTAACATTTTTGTGGAAATATACTCTGGTGTGATCAATCCCCTTTTTAGATTTTTCCTCACAAAATGACAATCTATCTCTATGTGTTTAGTCCTTTTATAAAATATGGGATTTGCAGCTATTTGCATAGTTGCCTCGCTATCACAATGCAAACTTACTGGCGTTTGCATTTTTTTTCCTAGTTCCTCCAATAAACCAACCATCCAGATAATCTCTGTCATTGCAGTTGCCATACTTCTATAGAGAATCTCCCAGCTTGATCACATATCCTGTCACAAACTTTCTGGTGTTAGGGCAGGATGCCTAATCTGAGTAACAGAGGCTTGTAAGCATTTATGTCTCTCCCTTTTCCTGAGTTGTATCCCTAGACTGGTGCTCCTTTGATGTATTAGACTGGTTATCATAATCTACTATAGTAAGCTTATGATTCGGCTCCATGGGTGTAGCAACAGGTTTTCATCCACTGAATCATGCATCGACAATTAGTCCATTTTTATTGCAAAAACCTGTAGCTTGAGATAAACCTACAATTGGATTCTGTTTTACCTGTAGCTTGATATAAAAGAGTTGGTTGGATTCTGATATAGGAGAGCTGGTTGCAAAAATTTAAAATAACTATGACTCAAACAGATAAGTGTTATTTCTAGGTTAATCCTATTGCTGCTGACATAATTTAAAATAACATGTAGGATGTAAATGTGATCAAGGATGGAGAAATGATAAGTGTTATTTTTTGTTATCGAGTAACTGTTCAAGCTCATATTGTCAAAGTGCTTATATATTTTTTAGTTCAGTTGTATTATACAGTTTTGCATAATGTGACATCTCACTTTGAAGTCTGAATTTGAGATCTATTGAACATTGTTAGATCTCGGGCATAACTTTGATTCTTAAGAATATGTATAAGGGAATAGCCACTAATTGTGTTGCTGTTTCTCAGTGGAGGCAGAGACAGCATTGCAGATAATTAAGTTCCAATGGTTTAGTCCACAAGGGTCGTTTGAATGCTATTTCTTGAATTATATGTCAACACTGCCGAGGGTCGTTTGGAATGCTATTTCTTAGTCGTTATAGTGCTCATTACAGTTGTATTACAGTCGTTACAGTGCTATTTCTTAGTCGTTACAGTTGTATTACAGTCGATCCTAATGTTATAGCAAACTTATGCCAGGAGAAGCTTCGTCCGCACAACAAGCAGCTATTCAACCAATCAACAGGCCATCTTTTGGTAGCAACAATCAAGGTTCGATTTCTTTTCGATATTAGTTATAGATTGGTTGTGTGCGCAATCTGTATCACTTAAAAACAGAGAATTGGTCTCTCTTTTCCTCTTTTGTTGTGTGCACCATCTGTTTCTCTCAAACTACTATCCTTTGCTACTTCTAATTAATTGATCTACTAGTGTTTCATTGTGCTACTGAAATTTTAAAACAGATAAGCAAGACGACTATATGCCAATGGCTAAAGCCGAGGTTTTAAACAGAATTCTATTTCTTAGTCGTTACAATGCTCATTACAGTTGTATTACAGTCGTTACGGTGCTATTTCTTATTCATTACAGTGCTATTTCTTAGTCGTTACAGTTACAGTTAAGAATGCTTATGATCTTGGGATCAAAACTGGATGAACCATCGTTCATGTACTGATACAGGTCTTTTCCCTTTCAAGTACTTGTTTTGAATGTGATAATCAGGTGTCCATCCGCCATGTATGTGCTGCTGTATGTTGTTAGGCAGATTTGAATGTTTCCTACACACCTTTTGTTAGGCATAACGGCAGATTATTAGGCAGAATGGTCCTGTAACTATTTTTCTTGCCTCTAACTATTTCTTTTTCTTGCCTCTAACATCTTTTTCGTGCCTCTAACTATTTCTGTTCTTGTTGAATTTACAGGTGAACCAAATGATCAAGGGGGAGATGAAAGCAGTGAAGACCTTACCTAAAAGTATTGGTCGAAGAATCTTCAGACAATCTAGGAATGTTTTTATTTTGTAACTATTTTGCAAACTTATGTATTCCAACTCTTGGATAATTAAACACTTTTATCGTATATTTTGCTTTTATAAATGGATAATTGCAGTTGTATATTTTGAATTATGATTCTGTTGATGAATATATTTTCATTTCGTCAGTTATGTATTAATTTCAGTGTATTATATATTTATCTTGTTGCGATACCCTTATATAGCTTCCAATAAGCGTAGCAGTAGCTCAGGATAAGCGTTGCAGTAGCACAGGATACGTGTTGCAGTAGCTCAGGATATTCGTTGCAGTAGCTCAGCATAACCGTTGCATCAGCCTGTAATAACCGTTCCAACAGGAAAAACAAAATAATATATAAAATGTTGTGATGCCTATAGCAACGGTTCTCAGTCGTTGCAATATCGAAATAGCGGCGGTTCAAAACCGTCGCCATATCTCACTTTTAACTGTTGGTTTTGGTCATGATACAACCGTTGCATTAGATGTTCCTATGGCAACGGTTGTTAAACCGTTGCAATTGACCAATGGCGACGCAAGTTCCCGCAACAGACGCTAAACCGTGCCACTATCTCTATCGCAACGGTTGTCGTTACTATGGCAACGGATGTTGTGGCGTTGCCTTAGGCCTATTTTCTAGTAGTGACCACTGGGGGCTGCTCCTGAACTGGTACAACAGGCGGGTCAGCTGGCACTGCCTCAGCCCGCCCTACCTCTAACTCTAGCACGACCGCGCCCACGACCTCTAACAGGTGGCAATGGAGGTCGTCCACCTCGTCCTGATGCTCGCGTTCTCGCCATCTGCGAGAGAATAGAATATAGAAGTTCAGTTCTCGGAACAACAAGTACGCACGATAAGAATTCCAAGAAATGTGAAGTGTTTCCTAATGGTTCGCAGCCTCCCGAGGATAAGTACAGGCGTCCCCAAACCGATCCACAAGACTCTACTAACCGGCTCAAGACTCGTGAGGCCTAGTAAACCTAGGCTCCGATACCAACTTGTCACGACCCCAAATCCGGTCGTGATGGCGCCCAGCACACTGCTAAGCCAGCCTGACCAATCAACATCAACAACGGAGCTAGAAGCTCTCTTTAACCCATTTAAGCATTTCAAAATATGAAACAATAGTAATACTTATACTAACAACGGGGAAACCAAGTCCCAAAATACCCCAACTCCTATAGACCAAGGGTCAAGAGTCATGAGCCTCTAAAGAACATAAGTGTAATAAAGTTTATAACAACTCAGTGCGGAAAGGAAAGACAACAAGATAAGAAATGACAACTAGAAGGGGAGTCAGGTCCTGCGGACGCTGCAGCTACCTCGACTATCCCGCACAATGCCTCCAAGTAGCTACCGAATCAAGTCTGCTGAGAGGTACCTGGATCTACACACAAGGTGCAAGGAGTAAAATGAGTACTGCCAGACTCAGTGGTAATAAACAAGGGTAAGACAGCGCAGATAAGAAATCCGCAATAAAGCACTATGTAAAACTATAATCGGCTACCCTGTCATAGAATCAATATTCATTGTACCTGTACCAACAAATACCAATAAATAGCATAACAGCTAGCAGATGTAGCCAAATGCAATGCAATGCATGATATGACCGCTACGGCACGTAGCCCGACTCCAATTTTGGGTACCCGTGCTCACTGTAGGGGTTCGGACTCCGGAGGGGCTCCTACAGCCCAAGCACATCTCATAGAGATATTCCTGTGGCGTGCAGTCCGATCCAACATATATCTCGCTGCGGCGCGCAGCCCGATCCACTACTAGTCGGCTAATATGCAGATACAGCCTCGCAAGCTCAAAAGTAGTTTTTGAAAACTCTTTTATCATTTTTCAGTTGGAAAATAGTAATATCAAGTTCCAGAGATTGGAATTAGCATAATAACAGAAATAGTTGCGGACTAGTAGTAAACTAGCATGTCTATATGATAAGACAATGATAACGATCCTCGCGGGATCCAATAACTGGCTCACGGCCCACAAGTATACTCAACCGCCCAAGAAGGGGGTTCAACGGCTCTAGAATAGCCAATAATACAGTATCAACAGGTCGGACTAATATATAGTCTCCAGTTCATGATCGACCCCGCACTCTCAAGAGAGTGCGTGTCTCGCCGCTATACAGCGTCACAAAGTGGTATACCGGGGTTTCGAACCCGCCGGTCATCACCCACATCTATTACTCACCTCAATACGGCGCGACGACTACTCCGCAATGCCCTTGCCACGAGAATCAAGCTCCGCACGCGTAGAATCTTATCAAATACAGTAGAAATACAACAAATTAGGCCAATGGGACGACACCCAATCAATACAACTCGATTTACATCAAAATTCCCAAAGTTGTCAAAACCCGACTTTCGGTACGCTTGCCGAAAAATTACGAAAGTCATATATTCGGAACCCTCATTTCGATACGAGTCTAAGCATATAAAATTTACCAAAATCGGACTCCATTTGCCCACTCAAATCGGTGTTTTTCTTCAATTTAGGCCTAGGGCTCAAACCCACCTTTAATCTTTAATTTACAGAGGGATTTAACCAAGGATTTCATGTTAAAATGATGTAGCCACAAAACTTACCTCCAATGAATCCCCGATATTCCCAGCAATTCCCGTCAATTTCTTCTCTTGGAACTCAAAAATGGCGTTTTGGGGTATGAAACCCGCGACTGGTTCTGTTCTGAACTTAAACTCACTGCCAGGCCAATTAACCCTACGCGATCGCAGCCTTTGGCACGCGATCGCGATGCACAAATCCCTGGGGCCTGATTTTTCCTCTACGCGATCCCAGCCTTAGGAACGCGATCGCAGTGAACAACAGAAGATCCCTACGCGATCGCAACTCCAGCCACGCGATCGCATTGCATCCGGACTTGACCTTACGCGATGACGTGAACCCAATCGCGATCGCACTGCATTCCGCCATTGACCTACGCGATCGCAGACATCACCACGCGATCGCGATGCACAACCCGTCGACCTTACGTGATCGCATCATACCTCCCGCGATCGCGATGAACAAAAATTCTCTGCAATTATTGCAGCAGAACAGCAGTGCCTTTTGGCACAAATTGGTCCGTTTGGACCCCCGAATTCATCCCGAGGCCCCCGGGACCCCAACGAAAACCACCTACATACTCCAAAACACGATACGAACTTGTTCCAATCATAAAAACACCACCCTAAACATCAAAATCACCAATTACACCCGGATTCAAGCCTAAATTTCTTAAAACTTTCCGAATTACACATTCGATCAAAAACCCGACCAAACGACGTCCGAATGACCTGAAATTTTGCAGGACATATCCAAAATCACATAACGAAGCTACATAAATTGTCGGAATTCCATTCCGACCCCCGGATCAAAATCTCACCTACCGTTCGGATTTCGCCAAAATTCAACCTTAGCCATTTCAAGCCTATTTCTACACCGGGCCTCCAAATTCAATTCCGATCGCTCCCCTAAGTCACAAATCACCTCCCGGAACTAACCGAATCATCGAATCTGATTTCGAGCCCTCTAACCAAATAGTCAACTCTAGGTTGACTTTCCTTATTCAAGTTTCCTTCAAAAAGGCTATATGCCTCATTTTCAATCCATTTCACTCCTAACTCACCCGATAGATTCTAACACTGATATAAAAATCATAAAACATGTATTTACAAAATAATGGGGTGGTAATTCTCGTGACGACGGGCCGGGTCGTCACAGTTAATTAGGTTTTAATTCAGATTTTTATATTAATTTTGAAAAGAAAAAAAAGAAGACAAAAATAAAGGGGAAAAGAATTTTGGATAATATGTTTTGAAATGAAAATAAGAAGAATAGATTTTGGGCTATTTTGTTTAATTCTCTTAGCCCAAGTGTATAAGCCCACTTGTTCCAGCCCGGAACCCGCCCCACCAAGCCCAACCCATTTTCTTTTAATATTAACGGAAGCCTCTTGAGATAATAGAGACACGGATTTCGCGTGTCTCTATTTTCACTTCACCATCAGCAAAGCTTCAAGGATATAGAGGATCGAAGGCGATGATTCCAGGGGGGATTGGAGAGATTTTTTGAGGGAGAAGATTTGGAGAGCACGGGAGAAATCGCTAAGTTCAGTGAAGGAGCTAGGGTTTTAGTTTCGATTGAGCGACCTTCTTCTATTTCCGATTTCAATTGTGTAATAGCGTTTCTGTCCAATTTCAAAGTTGTATCTCATTTGGATTCTGGAACTTGTAGTTGAGTTGTCGTTGAATCTCCTACTGTTATTTTAGCTTCAACAGGTTTATTTCATTTCCCTGTTGTGTGATTTTAATTGAGGTTGAATTGTCATTGTGAAATTCTATTATTGTTTAAAATTTAGTTCAATGTTCTGTTTCAACTTCACGCTTTAATGACAATGTATTACTTGTATGATACCTATTTTGATTTGCTCTGTTTAGGTTTGCCCTGTTCTGTCATTCTGCTCGATTTTTGATTCAGATTGTATTTTGACTTCATCTCGGTTCATCGATATTAAGGAAAATATTTCAGTGATTTCTAGCTGCAGTTTTTTTTATTTCAAACGAGAAATACATTTGAGTTATTCCCATAGCTCTGCTTTACCAAAACTGGAGTTGATTTAAAACAGATTTGTTTAATCATTAGAGAGTTGTTGTTTAAGTTTCGATCCGAGTTTGTGATCGATTTTGTCAATTCTTCAGTGACTGGTTAATATCATGGCTCTCGTTTGCGTGATCATTTGAGAATTGTCGCGATTAGATTAAAACTTCACTTTCCTACTTCTTCTTCAACCTTCCAACGACCTCAACCTAAATTAACACAACACAGCTCCCTATTTTCTTCAGTTAATCGAATTCTTGTTCTAAAAATGGGATTTGGTTGAAGACGAATTGTGTGAGGTGATGTTGGTGGGCAGATCTTGAGAGACTGTTCATATATGGTAGTTTTGAGGTTGAAAGGTGTTAACAAGAATAAATCTGTAGTTTCAATTGTGATGTTGTTGAGGAGGAGGAGTGAGAAGGGTGGTTCATGTGGTAGAGGTATTTCAGGTCTCCATGCTGTTAGAGAGCATGCGTGCAATTTGTAGTTTGGGTAATGCCCCATTCGAGAGTTGCTAGTGATGCACTAGGTGTAATGACTATTTTGCTTGTTTCTATTTTGGTACTTTTTGGGGTTGTTTGCTTCTGCATAGGCAATGAGGAAGTCAACTGTATTCGAGGTAAAATTGCAGCTCTCTCTGCTCCATTAAAATCAATGTTGTATGGTAATTTCATTGAGTTTGACAAGCAAAGAATTGATTTTACACACGTTGGTATATCTGCGGACGGAATGAGAGCTGTAGATTTCTTTACTAGGACTAGAAGATTAAATTCTTGCTCACCCAATGTACTTCTGGAGCTTCTTTCATTTGCAAATAGATTCTGTTGTGAGGAAATGAAATATGCTTGTGACTGTTACTTGTCGTCTTTGCTTTCCTATATCGATGAGGCATTGGTTCTTATTGATTATGCTCTGGAGGAGAGAGCACAACGGCTCATAGCGTCTTGCTTGCAGCTGATGCTAAGGGAGCTTCCAGGTTATTTATATAATCCAAAGGTTCTCAACACATTTTGCAGCTCTGAGGCTAGGGAGAGACTCGCCACAGTTGGGCAAGCTTCTTTTTTGTTATACTATTTCTTTAACCAGGTAGCAATCGAAGATAACATGATGTCCAAAGTTACAGTTATGTTGTTGGAGAGATTAAAGGAGTGTGCTAAAGAAAAATGGCAGAAGGCACCAGCTTTGCATCACCTGGGTTGTGTTTTGCTTGAAAGGAAGGATTACAAAGAAGCTCAACATTGTTTTGAGATGGCTATTGAGGCTGGTAATATTTATTCAATCATGAATTGATCCTTAGACTCGGGAAGACCGTTTAGCGAATTTCACGGTCTTTCCCAAAGTTAACAACACGATAGACCTTTAGGCACGACTTTAATAAAATTACTTTCATAAATACGGGTGCGCATTTATGTGACCCAAATCTTACTCTCGGCGAAACTGAAACGCATTAAAGTCACAGGCGTACTGGTTGCGGTGTGACTCGAAATGTGTTTTCGTTACGTCGCAATTCTTCTAAAATTAAAAACCACAGAATATAAAAGCACATAATTAAAATAAAGAAGAAATTAGATAAAAACAATAATTGCAGTTGAGCGACCGTGCTAAAACCACGGAATCCGGGAGTGCCTAACACCTTCTCCCGGGTTAAT
This sequence comes from Nicotiana noctiflora, assembly GCA_032618575.1. Taxonomy (NCBI): domain Eukaryota; kingdom Viridiplantae; phylum Streptophyta; class Magnoliopsida; order Solanales; family Solanaceae; genus Nicotiana; species Nicotiana noctiflora. The sequence continues at coordinate 91,594 of JASVEL010002754.1, forward strand.
AGAATTCCTTATCCAGGTTTCTAGTTTCACAGACTGTATTACAGAGTCATAAATTTCCTCGGTTCGGGATTAAACCGGTGACTTGGGACACCATACTTTCCCAAGTGGCGACTCTGAAAAATTAAATAAATTGATCCCGTTCCGACAGTCCTTTAAGTGGAAAAACTCCTTCCCTGATTATTATTATATCCCTTCCCGGGGTGTAGTAGTAAGCGGTGGCACCATTACGTGTGTGTGTGTGTGAAAAAAGGAGGTGTGACACCCCGCAAAAGCGTGGGATGGACCGCAGAAGCGGCTGGAGGTGATGGGAGCTGGGATCGCAGATGTGGTCATTTTGCCGCAGACGCAGGACCGCACCTATGGGGGATGGAGCACAGAAGTGGAAAGGGGGAGGCCTGGTGAGGACCGCAGATGTGGTGTTGGGATCGCACCTGTGGGACCGCAGAAGCGGTCTGGGAGCCGCAGATACAGAAAAAGTTGGGGCAGAATGTTGTTTTAAAATCCGATTTTTGCCATTTCTCATCATATTTTTTATTTGCTTGGGGCAATTCTTGGAGGATTTCTAGAGAGGATTTTCATCATCAATGGCAAGGTAAGTTATCCCCACCTATTTTAAGTTAAATACATCAATTATGCATGGATTTGAGCATGAAAATTGTACAAAAACTTGAGGTTTGAGGGAAGACCTAGAAAATGATTATTGTTGGAATTTAACTACGATTTCAGGGATGGAATTTAGTGAAAATTACATATTTGAGTTCCTAAGGTCATGGGTAAACTTTATCTTCAAAAAATTTCGGATTTAGGGCACGTGGGCCCGCAGGCATATTTGTCAACTTTCCAACAGGGTTAGGAATTGTTGTAAATTGGGTTATAATGAGTACCTTAGCATATATTAATGGATTTGTATAACCATTGGCTAGTTTTGGAGCATTATGCATCGATTCGAACCTTTGGGAGAATGTAGAATGCCGGTCATGGGTCTTCGGAGCGAGGTGAGTCTCCTTTCTAACCTATTGAGAGAGAATTGTTGCCTTAGGTGAGTTAATTGGTCATGTGCTTCTATTTGTGGGGGCTACGTATGCACGAGGTGACGAGAGTCCGTGCATAGCTACTATTATGCTATTGTCCGGGTAGTTAGGACCCAAAAGCCTGTTATACTTGGATTATTTGTGAACCCACAGATAGCTTGAATTGCTTAAATCACATTTAATTAGTAAGTAAATTTCAAAAAGGATCAAACTTCTTTTCTTAAAGATCGTTAAAGGAGAATTGGTATTATTTGGATAATTTCTCCCCGGTAAACTCTTAATTGACTACTTGAGCATGTATTTTATATGTACCTGCGTCGCATGCCTGATTCGCAAGCAGGGTATGTATTTATTTATGGAATGGGCCGAATGCCTCGGCAGTTTAAATAGATGCATCTATGGTTCGGGCCATTCGTCATTCGACAGTGCACAATTTACATTCCTGCTGGATCGGGCTGTCATCTTGGTATGATTTGCGCATGTTATTTGTCACTTGAGGATTTTTAAACATTATATTCATCCTTCGTAGCTTGATATAAACTAATAAGATAATAAATAATAAACCTTGAAAGCCTTCATTATTTGTTGATGGTGTTTACTTGTTTTTCTGGCTTCGCGAATTAGAAGTTGTATATAAATCCATGATTTTCCTCACATTTCTAAAGTATTATTAATTGACCTCTAGTAAGTGTTGAAGTTGCCATCTCGTCTCTACTTCTTCGGGATTAAGCGGGATACTCATTGAGTACACGTTAATAACGTACTCATACTACACTTTTGAGCATTTTTGTTGCACAGGTATATGTACCTCTTGTAGCCTACTCGGCGTAGCAGCGTGGATGATTCTGGGACTAGGTAAGCTGCACTGTTTGAGGCGACCCGCAACTAGTGTAGTTTCTTTTAGCATTTTTATATTTACTCCCTGTCCACTTTATTTCGGACATATGCTGTATTTTATTTTCCTTATCAATAGATGCTCATGCACTTGTGACACCGTGTTCTAGGAGGGTTTTTTAAAGATGTGTACTATAGCTATTACTTGGTTTGAATTGAAGTGGAGATTGTTTTAATTATGAAAAATGGAAGAAAAAATCATAGATCTTTAAAGGTATCAAAAGAGAATTTTATTGATAATTTAGTTGGCTTGTCTGACAGAGCTGTCCGGCGCCACCACGACCCTTAGTGAATTTTGGGTCGTGACATCCCCTACACAAGGTTAGGTAAACAACTTACCTTGAACCAGCTCAATCAACTTAATGCCACGTTCTTGCCACGTGTATCTGACTCCAAATGACCCAAATCTATTCAAAGTAATTGCATAATGTAAATATAACTTCAATTAACTAATTCAACTAATTAATTTGAAGCTAATACGTGAAATTAGGAAAGTTACCAAAAATGCCCACGGGCCCATGTCTTGGAGTCGGGTAAAATTTACAAATTTGGAATCCTCACACTCTCACAAGTTCATATATATGGAAATTACTCCAATTCGACATCAAAATCTTGATCAAAATTTCAAAATTAGGTCTAAAATTCTTTCCAATTTTACTCCAAATTTTCACCCCAAATTCGAATTTGGGGTGAAATTTTGGAGTAAAATTGGAAAAATTCTTAGACCTAGTTTTGAAAATTTGATCAAGGTTTTGATGTCGTATTGAAGTAATTTCCATATATATGAACTAGTGAGAGTGTGAGGATACCGAATTTGTATATTTTACCTGACTCTGAGACATGGGCCCATGGCCATTTTGGGCGACTTTCCTAATTTCACCTATCTCTCCCACAATCGCCAATCCCGAACGCACAAATAATATTTTTAAGGTATGAGACTAAACCCTCGTTTTTTCCCTTTTTCTGACCAGTGGAACTGCATCTGCGGCTCTGGGACAACACCTACTGTCCCGCTTCTGCGTAGACCAAGTTGCACTTGTGACTTTTTATTAAACATCAATTTTCGTGCCTACAACCTCCATTCTGCAGATGAGGTGCCGCTTCTGCGATGCCTGGGCTGCCTCTGTGGCCAAATCTAATTCCAACTCATACCACATCTGCGACTACCCACACGCTTCTACAGGCCCGTATCTGGGGTCCCAAATCATGTCTGGTTATGAAAACACTTCAGCAGCTAAAGTTGTTTCCCAAATTTCTCAATTTCTTCCGTCAACCTTTTGAAATCATCCCAAGGCCCCAGGACATCAACTAAAACTGCGAACAAGTCATATACCACTATTCAAACTTGTACAAATCCTCGGAACACTCAAACTAATGCTAGAATACCCAATCACCCTCAGATTTAAGCCTAAGGATTCCAAAACTTCTAATTTCCTCTTTTGACAAAAACATTTATCAAACCTCAACCGAATTACCTGAAATTTTGCACACACGTCCCAAATGACACAACGGACCTATTACAACTTCCGAAATTCCATTTCGATCCCGATATAAAATCTCACTATCGAACCAGAAACTTAAGAAATTCAACTTTTGGCATTTCAAGCATAATAAGCTATGAACCTCCAAAACACAATCCGAACATGCCCCTAAGCTCTAAATCACCTAACGGAGCTAACGACGGAATTCCATTCTGAAGCTGTTTTCACACTACTATGACTACGGTCCAAATTCTATGGCTAAAACTCTTACTTAGGGACTAAGTACCAAAAATACTCCAAAACACAAAACGAATCCTCTCGGAAACTCATAATGGTAAAAACAAACATGGGGAATGTAGTTAATAGAGGATCGGTGCGTAAATTCTTAAAACAATCGGCTGGGTCATTACATCCTCCCTCACTTTAACCATTAGTTCATCCTCGAACGAGTATAGAGACATACCTGAAATGATGAAAAATGAGGGTAACAACTGTGCATATCTTGCTCGGTCTCCCAAGTCGCCTTCTCGACCGGCTAACCCCGCCATCAAACCTTCACTAGTGTAATGTTATTTGACCTTAGCTTTCGAACATGTCTGTCCAATATCGCTATTGGCTCCTCAATATAAGATAGATCCTTGTCCAAGTGGACTGAACTGAAATCCAACATGTGCAATAGATCACCGTGATACCTCCAGAGCATCGAAAGATGAAATACCGGGTGGACTCCTTCCAAGATGGGAGGTAAGGCAAGCTCATAAGTAACCTCCCCAACACGCTGCAATATCTCAAAAGTCCCAATAAACCTCGGACTCAGTTTCCCATTCTTCCCAAAACTCATAATGCCTATCATAGGCGAAATCCATAGCAAGACCCGCTCCTAACCATATAAGAACCACCACGAAACTTTCGATCCGCATAACTCTTATATAGAGCCTATCCTAAATCACCTTTTGTAACCTTCTCCAAATCATCTTGTACCAAGTCTGTGCCTAATAATATAGCTTCTGCCAGCTCAAACCAACCCACAAGGGACTTACACCGCCTACCATACAAGGTCTCATATGGTGCTATCTGAATGCTAGACTGATAGTTGTTTTTGTAAGCAAAATCAGTCAGTGGCAAGAACTGATCCCAAGAACCTCCAAACTCCATCACACACACACACATAGCATATCATCAAAAACATGAATAGTGTGCTCAAACTGTCTGTCCATTTGAGGGTGTAATTTTGTGCTCAACACTACCCGAGTACACAACTCATGCTGTACAACCCTATAGAACTGTGATGTGAACTAAGTACCTATCTGAAATCATGGAAACTGGAATACCATGTAGACGGATAATGTCCCGGATATAAATCTCTGCCAACCACTCCGAAGAATAGGTGGTACACATAATAATGAAGTGCACAGACTTGGTTAGCCAATCCAAAATCGCCCAAATAGCATCGAACTTCCTCAAAGTCCATGGGAGACCAACTACGAAATCCATGGTGATCCGCTCCCATTTCCACTCCAAAATCTATATCTGCTGAAGCAACCAACTCGACCTATGGTGCTCATACTTTACCAGCTGAAAATTAAGGCACCGAGGTACAAACCCAACTATATCTTTCTTCATCCGCCTCCTCTAGTAGTGTCGTCATAATTCCTGTTACAACAATGCGGAACCCGAATGGATGAAATATCACGAACCATGGGCCTCCTCTAGAATCAACTCTTGAAGCCTATCAACATTAGGTACACAAATCCGACCCTACATCCTCAATACCCCATCATCATCGATGGTCTGTGACGACCCGGCCCGTCGTCACGGGAATTTCCACCCTGTTATGTTGTAATTGCATATTTCCTACTTTTATATCAATGTTAGAGTCTATCGGGGAAGTTAGGAGTGAATTGGATTGAAAATGAGGCATATAGCCTTTTTGAAGGAAACTTGAATAAGAAAAGTCAACCCAGAGTTGACTATTTAGTTAGAGAGCTCGAAATCGAATTCTGATGATTTGGTTAGTTCCGGGAAGTGATTTGTGACTTAGGGGAAGAATCGGAATTTAATTTGGAGGTCCTCTGTAGAAATAGGCTTGAATTGGCTAAGGTTGAATTGTGGCGAAATCCGAACGGTAGGTGAGATTTTGATCCGGGAGTCAGAATGGATTTCCGACAGTTGTAGTAACTCCGTTAGGTAATTTTGGATGTGCCTGCAAAATTTCAGGTCATTCGGAGGTCGTTTGGTTGGGTTTTTGATCGAATGTCGGTTTCAGAAGTTTTGAAGAAACTTAGGCTTGAATCCGTGTGTAATTGGTGATTTTGATGTTTAGGATGGTGTTTTTATGCTTGGAACGAGTTCGTATCGTGTTTTGGAGTATGTTGGTGGTTTTCGTTGGGGTGCCGGGGGACCCGGGGTGGTTTCGGGAGGTTAAACGGGAGGAAATTGGAGTTTGGGAGCCGCTGTCATGAATTGCAGCAGCATTTCCGCTCCTGCGGATTGGGAACCGCAGGAGCGGGACCGCAGAAGCGGAATTTGGACCGCAGAGGCAAAATGGGGCTTGGCTAGGAGGTTCCACAGAAGCGGATGACTCATCGCAGGAGCGGACTCGCTTCTGCGAGTCCTTGGTCGCAGAAGCGGAAAGGCGGGCGACTGGGGAGAATCGCTGGTGCAGAGGCTTGTTCGCAGGAGCGGTCTTGCAGGAGCGAGACCTGGGCCGCAGAAGCGGAGCTGGGCGGCTAGGAGTGTTTTCGCAGAAGCGACCATTTGGTCGCAAAGGCGGCCTCGCAGAGGCGGATTTTTGTCCGCAGAAGCGGAAATCGGGCCTGTGTTAAAAATAACAGAATGGTTAAAATTTCATAAGTTGCAAAACATTTGGGGCTCGGTTCTTGGAGGCGAATTGGGCGATTTGGGCGAGATATTGCTGGGAGATCATCGGGTTATCATCGGAGGTGAGTTTTATGGTTCCTTTACACGTTTTTATCATGAAATCCTCCTTTAATTCATGGAAATTGGATCAAATGGTGGAGGAATTTAGCCTAAGCCATGGTTTTGGTAAATTGCCGATTTGAGTGAGCAAATGGAGTCCAAATTTGGTAAATTTGATATGCCTAGACTCGTATTGAGACGAGGGTTCCGAATATGTAACTTTTATAATTTTTCGAGAAGCGTACTAAAAGTCGGGTTTTGACAACTTTGTGGGTTTTGATACAATTTGGGTTATTTTGAATGAATTGCGTGAAATTGGAATATATTGATGCATTCCCTATGATTTTGAGCAGATTTGGCATCCGAGGAGATTGATTTGCGAGGGAAGTGCAAGGCGGATTGAAGCTTCCACCGGTTCGAGGTGAGTGGTAGTAGTAAACAATATACTGAGGGTTTGAAACCCCGTACTAGCACTTCACAGTGCTATATTGAGATGAGACACGCGTTCTATGATGGGCGTGGTGACATTGTGATTGGGGGTTCGGACTTGGTCCTTCCCGGCTAATAGAATACTGTGTTTTATGACTGTTAATGAGATTATAGCTGTACAATTGGGCTAATAGCCATGTTTGGGGCCTCGTGCCGATCTGTAGAGTATTTGGGAACCTATAGAGCTAGGTGACCCTTATATCGTGTTGGAAACATACACTCAGCCGTAGCTCTATCTGTATAGCATAATATGAGCCGTACTAGATGTGTACTTAGAAAGATACTGCCTAGGGTGGAATTCCCTATTCTAGCTGAGTGAGCCTGAGAGGCCGGGTCTATATTGACTGAGTTGGTCGAGGACCCACTGAGATATATTAAATTGGGCCTGAGAGGCCAAGCATATACTGACTGGGATAGGGTCGAGGACTCATTATGAGGTATTATATATATATATATACCTATATTGGATCGGGCTGCACGCCGCAGCAGTATATATATTGGATCGGACTGCACGCCGCAGTAATATACATGTAATATACATGTGGGACGGACCGCACGCCGCAATATTATTGCGCTTGGGCTGTAGGAGCCCCTTCGGAGTCTGAGTCTGCACATATTCACAGTGAGTGCTGGTGTATATTATGGGATCGGGCTGCACGCCGCAGTAGTATAGCTAAATATGCATATATATATATATATTGGATCGGACCGCACGCCGCAGTAATATATGTTTGGATCGGACTGCACGCCGCAGTATCATAGTGCTTGGGCCTAGGGAGCCCCTCCGAAGTCTGTATACACCCCCAGTGAGCGCCGTCGACGTTAAATGGAGCGGGCTGCGCGCCGCAGCGGTATATGTATTGGAGCGGGCTGCACGCCGCAGTATTAAACTTATTCATATCCTACTACTACTTAAATACTTATACATTTTAGGCATAGGTATGTGTCTTTATATATTGAGATGGCCGTACACGGTAGGGGTACGAGTGAGGGTTGGATCAGTGTGGAATCTTGTAGAGATAAATGTGGATTGGAGATTAGAGTACCACCATAGTGATGACGTGCCTGTGAGGGTTGCCTTAGAACTGCTAAGTGATAGCACATAAGTTCTTACTTTCAGTTATTATTTATTATTGTTACTCACTGAGTTGAAATATACTCACCCCACTCCCCTGCACTTTTTGTGCAGATTCACAAGTACCCGAGAGCGGTTGAGTTGTTGTTGCTGCCTGCACACATCTACTTCTTGCGGAGACTACGAGGTAGCTGCCAGCGTCCGCAGAGCCTGTTTTCTCCTTCTTTATCATCTTGTTGATTTCCTATTTGCCTAGACTTGTTTGTATTAGGATGCTATTATGTAGAGGCTCAGTCTCGTGACACCACGATATGGTTGGGACCGTATTTTGTATGTTTTACATTTCGCTTATCACCTCATATAAACATTTACGGTTTAAGTTTAACTTGATTAATAACTGGCTGGTTTAAGGGATAATATGGTCGGGCTTGCCTAGCATTGTGTTGGGCGCCATCACGACCAGGGTTTGGGTCGTGACAAGTTGGTATCAGAGCCTAGGTTAACATGTCTCGCGAGTCATGAGCCGGTTGGTAGAGTCTCGTGGATTGGTACGGGGACGCCTGTACTTATCCTCGGGAGGCTGCAAACCTTTTAGGAAAAGTTTCAAATTCTTGGACTTCTTGTCGTGTGATTACTTTTGACTTGAACTGAACTTTGACATTCTATTCTCTCGCAGATGGCGAGAACTCGATCATCCGAACATGGAGGACGACCACCACTACCACCTGCTAGAGGCCGAGGACGTGGCCGTGGTCATGGCGGAGTTAGGGCAGCTGAGGCAGTGCCAGCTGACCCACAACCCCCAGTTGCAGAGGTGCCAGCAGCACCAGATCAGGCACCAGCTGTGCCCATTATCATACCGGGTCTACAGGAGACCTTGGCTTAGATACTAGCAGTCTGCACTGGCCTAGCACATGCGGTTTCAGTTACTACTGCAGCAGCTGCATCGGGGATCGGGGGTGGTCATCAGACCCCCGCAGTACGCACTCTAGAGCCAGCAATGCAGGGCGTACAAACACCAGAGCCTCCTCTAGTTCAGCCTGTGGTTCCGGTTCAGCCAGCAGATCAGGTTCAGGGGGACAGGGTCCCAGCTATGACGGACGATGAGCAGCGTCGTCTCGAGAGGTTCACTAGACTATTTCCTCCAGTGTTCACTGGTGCTCCGGGCGAGGACACCCAAGGTTTTCTAGATAAGTGTCGTCGGATGCTTCGTACGGCAGGGATCTTGGAGTCTAGTGGGGTATCTTTCACTACCTTTCAGTTTCAAGGGCCAGCCTTCGCTTGGTGGGAGGCTTATGAGCGTCGCAGGCCAGCCGGAGCAGCACCACTATCATGGCCGGAGTTCTCCACTATGTTCTTGGAGAAATGGGTGCCTCGATCTCGGAGAGAGGAGATGCGTAGGCAGTTTGAGGGTCTCCGTCAGGGGGACATGTCAGTGTCAGAGTATGAGATCATGTTTACAGAGTTGTCCAGATATGCACCGTGGTTGGTTCATTCCGATAGAGAGAGGATTGGACGCTTCGTGGACGGCCTCATTTATCCCATTCGTATTCTGATGACTCGGGAGAGGGTTTTGAGTCGTACATTTGAGGATGCTATGGATATTCGCTCGCGATATAGAGATAGATCATCGCAGAGAGCGGTATGAGAGGGAGGCCAAGAGGCCTCGAGGATCAGTTAGTTCCAGTGGCACTCAGACTAGAGGCCAGAGTTAGCAGAACCGAGGTCGCTCTTTCAGATCTTCGCAGTCGGGCCGCTCAGATCGCGGTAGTTGGTCTTCTAGAGAGGGTTATCAAGGTTCGCACCCGATCCAGCCATCTCTCAGTGCCATTCCATCTCAGAGTTCTTCACAGGCCCCATCTGCCTAGTGTTATTCTCGGCCTAGTTCATCATCTGGCCACTCCAGCACCAGGGATCCTTATCAGTCTCAGCCCCCAGGACCGGGGAGTTGCTACGAGTGCGGAGAGTTTAGGTACCACCGTAGAGAGTGTCCCCGTCTTGTTTCCAGATATTATCAGCAGAGAGGGCAGCTCTCGTCATCTGGTCCTTCTACTTCAGCACCCGTCCCGCCAGCTAGGGGTGAGGGTCAGGCAGCTAGGGGTCGCCCTCGAGGGGGAGGCCGATCAGGCGGACAGGCTAGATGCTATGCTTTTCAGGGTCGATCTGAGGCTGTTGCTTCTGATGTTGTCATTACAGGTATTATCTCAGTCTGCCACAGAGATGCCTCAGTTTTTGTTTATCCCACTTCTACTTATTCTTATGTGTCTACATATTTTGCTCCTCATTTGGGCACGACCCGAGGGAGTCTTTTGCTGCCAGTGCATGTATCTACCCCGGTAGGGGATACTATTGTTGTGGACCACGTATTCCGGTCCTGTTTGGTCACTATTGGGGGTCTGGAGACCCGAGTGGACCTGTTGCTTCTCAGCATGATTGATTTTGATGTTATATTGGGCATGGACTGGCTATCTCCATGTCATGCTATTCTGGACTGTCATGCTAAGACAGTCACTTTGGCTATGCCGGGCATTTAGAGGATCGAGTGGCGAGGCACGACTGAGTATGTACCTAGCAGGGTAATATCTTTCCTCAAGGCCCAACGAATGGTTGGGAAAGGATGTCTCTCTTATTTAGCATTTGTGCGGGAGGTCGAGGCCTAGACTCCCAGTATTGATTCTGTTCCCATTGTGCGAGACTTTCCTGATGTGTTTCCCTCAGACCTGCCGGGCATGCCGCCGGACAGGGATATTGATTTTGGGATCGATTTGGTGCCAGGCACTCAGCCTATTTCTATTCCTCCGTATCGGATGGCACCAGCTGAGTTGAAGGAATTGAAGGAGCAGCTCCAGGAACTCCTAGATAAGGGGTTCATTCGGCCGAGTGTGTCGCCGTGGGGTGCACCGGTCCTGTTTGTTAAGAAGAAGGATGGATCCATGAGGATGTGTATTGACTACAGGCAGCTGAACAAAGTTACAGTGAAGAATAAGTATCATCCGCCTCGTATTGATGATTTATTTGATCAGCTCCAGGGAGCTAGGGTGTTCTCGAAGATTGATCTTCGTTCAGGCTACCATCAGCTGAAGATTAGAGAGTCCGACATTATGAAGACTGCATTCAGGACCAGATATGGTCACTATGAGCTCCTTGTAATGTCTTTTGGGCTGACCAACGCCCCAGCATCATTTATGCATCTGATGAACAGTGTGTTCAGGCCCTATCTTGATTCATTTGTGATTGTATTCATTGATGACATACTAGTCTACTCTCGTAGCCAGGAGGAGCATGCTCGACACTTGAGTATTGTGTTGCGGAGATTGAGAGAGGAGAAGTTGTATGCCAAGTTCTCCAAATGTGAGTTCTGGCTTGAGTCCGTGGCATTCTTAGGACACGTGGTGTCCCGTGATGGTATTCAGGTAGATCCGAGGAAGGTCGAGGCAGTGCAGAGTTGGCCCAGACCGACCTCAGTTACTGAGATCCGTAGCTTTCTGGGATTGGCAGGGTATTATCGCCGATTCGTTTAGGGATTCTCATCTATTGCTTCAACCTTGACTAGATTGACTCAGAAGGGTGTTCCTTTCTTATGGTCCGAGGAGTGCGAGGAGAGCTTTTAGAGGCTCAAGGCAGCACTGACCACAGCACCAGTTTTGATTCTGCCGTCAGCTTCAGACCCTTATACTGTGTATTGTGATGCCTCAGGAGTTGGCATTGGTTGTGTGTTAATGCAGGAAGGTAGGGTCATTGCTTATGCTTCTCGTCAGTTGAAGCCCCACGAAAAGAACTACCCTGTTCATGATTTGGAGCTAGCAGCTATAGTTCATGCTCTAAAGATTTGGAGGCATTACCTGTATGGTGTCTCATGTGAGGTGTTCACGGATCATCGCAGCCTTCAGCACTTATTCAGACAGAAGGATCTTAATTTGAGACAGCGGAGGTGGTTGGAGTTGCTTAAGGATTATGACATCACTATTTTGTATCATCCGGGGAAGGCCAATGTGGTGGCCGATGCCTTGAGTCGGAAGGCGGTTAGTATGGGCAGCCTAGCTTTCATCCCAGTTAGGGAGAGGCCATTTGCTTATGATGTTCAGGCCCTAGCCAATCGGCTAGTGAGATTAGATATTTCGGAGCCGAGTCGGGTGTTGGCTTGTGTTGTTTCTCGATCTTCCTTATATGATCGCATCAGGGAGCGACAGTATGATGACCCACATTTGCTTGTCCTTAAGGACAGAGTGCAGCATAATGATGCTAGAGATGTGACTATCGATAGTGATGGTGTTCTGAGGATGCAGGGCCGAATATGCGTGCCCAATGTTGATGGTTTGCGGGAGTTGATACTTGAGGAGGCACACAGTTCGCGGTACTCTATTCACCCAGGTGCCGCAAAGATGTACCAAGACTTGAGACAGCACTACTGGTGGAGGAGAATGAAGATGGATATTGTTAGGCATATAGCTAAGTGCCTCAATTGCCAGCAGGTCAAGTATGAGCATCAGAGACCGGGTGGTGTTCTTCAGCGTATGGTCATTCCCGAGTGTAAATGGGAGAGGATCACCAAGGATTTTGTTACTGGACTCCCTCAGACAACGAGGAAGTTTGATTCTGTGTGGGTGATTGTTGATCGGCCGACTAAGTCCGCACATTTCATCCCAGTTAGCACTACTTACTCATCGGAGTGGTTGGCAGCGATCTTTATTCGGGAGATTGTCAGGTTGCATGGGGTCCCAGTGTCTATTATATCTGACCGAGGCACTCAATTCACTTCTCAGTTTTGGAGAGCATTTCAGTGAGAGATGGGTACGCGAGTTGAGTTGAGCACCGCATTTCATCCCCAGACAGACGGGCAGTCGGAGCGCACTATTAAGATCTTGGAGGATATGTTGCGGGTGTGTGTGATTGACTTTGGTGGTTCATGGGATGAGTTCTTGCCACTTGCTGAGTTTTCCTACAACAACAGTTACCAGTCGAGTATTCAGATGGCCCCGTACGAGGCATTGTATGGCAGACGGTGTAGATCTCCCGTCGGATGGTTTGAGCCTGGTGAGGATAGATTGATAGGGACTGAGTTAGTCCAGGATGCTCTGGATAGAGCAAAGTTGATCCAGGAGAAGCTTCGCACAGCACAGTCTCGCCAGAAGAGTTATGCGGACCGTAGAGTTCGAGAGTTGTCTTTCATGGTTGGTGATAGGGTGTTGCTGAAGGTTTCGCCCATGAAGGGTGTCATGAGGTTTGGGAAGAAAGGGAAGCTGAGTCCCAGGTACATTGGTCCTTTTGAGATACTCAGGAGGGTTGGAGAGGTGGCATATGAGTTGGCCTTGCCACCCAGTTTATCCAGCGTTCATCCGGTATTCCATGTGTCTATGCTCCGAAAGTATATCGGGGATCCGTCTCATGTATTAGACTTCAGTACCATTCATCTTGATGGCGATCTATCATATGATGTGGAGCCTATTGCTATTTTGGGTCGCTATGTAAGAAAATTGAGGTCGAAGGAGATTGCATCAGTTAAGGTTCAGTGGAGAGGTCGACCCGTAGAAGAGGCTACTTGGGAGGTTGAGCAGGAGATGCGGAGCCGATATCCTCACTTGTTTGAGACTTCAGGTATGTTTCTTGACCCGCTCGAGGACGAGCGTTTGCTTAAGAGGGGGAGAATGTGACGACCCGGCCCGTCGTCACGGGAATTTCCACCCCGTTATGTTGTAATTGCATATTTTCTGCTTTTATATCAGTGTTAGAGTCTATCGGGGAAGTTATGAGTGAATTGGATTGAAAATGAGGCATATAGCCTTTTTGAAGGAAACTTGAATAAGGAAAGTCAACCCGGAGTTGACTATTTAGTTAGAGAGCTCGGAATCAAATTCTGATGATTCGGTTAGTTCCGGGAATTGATTTGTGACTTAGGGGAAGAATCAAAATTTAATTTGGAGGTCCGGTGTAGAAATAGGCTTGAATTGGCTAAGGTTGAAATGTGGCGAAATCCAAACGGTAGGTGAAATTTTGATCTGGGAGTTGGAATGGAATTCCGGTAGTTGCAGTAACTCCGTTAGGTAATTTTGGATGTGCCTGCAAAATTTCAGGTCATTCGGAGGTTGTTTGGTCGGGTTTTTGATCGAATGTCGGTTTCGGAAGTTTTGAAGAAACTTAGGCTTGAATCCATGTGTAATTGGTGATTTTGATGTTTAGGATGGTGTTTTTATGCTTGGAACAAGTCCGTATCATGTTTTGGAGTATGTTGGTGGTTTTCGTTGGGGTCCCGGGGGACCCGGGGTGGTTTCGGTAGGTTAAACGGGAGGAAATTGGAGTTTGGGAGCTGCTGTCATGAATTGCAGCAGCATTTCCGCTCCTGCGGATTGGGAACCATAGGAGCGGGACCGCAGAGGCAAAAGGGGGCTTGGCCAGGAGGTTCCGCAGAAGCGGATGACTCGTCGCAGGAGCGGACTTGCTTCTGCGAGTCCTTGGTCGCAGAAGCGGAAAGGCGGGCGACTGGGGAGAATCGCTGGTGCGGAGGCATGTTCGCAGGAGCGGTCTCGCAGGAGCGAGACCTGGGCCACAGAAGCGGAACTGGGCGGCTAGGTGTGTTTTCGCATAAGCGACCATTTGGTCGCAGAGGCGGCCTCGCAGAGGCGGATTTTTGTCCGCAGAAGTGGAAATCGGGCCTGTGTTAAAAATAACAGAATGGTTTAAATTTCATAAGTTGCAAAACATTTGGGGCTCGGTTCTTGGAGGCGAATTGGGCGATTTGGGCGAGATATTGCTGGGAGATCATCGGGTTATCATCGGAGGTGAGTTTTATGGTTCCTTTACGCGTTTTTATCATGAAATCCTCCTTTAATTCACGGAAATTGGATCAAATGGTGGGGGAATTTAGCCTAAGCCAGGGTTTTGGTAAATTGCCGATTTGAGTGGGCAAATGGAGACCGAATTTGGTAAATTTGATATGCCTAGACTCGTATTGAGACGAGGGTTCAGAATATGTAACTTTTATAATTTTTCGAGAAGCGTACCAAAAGTCGGGTTTTGACAACTTTGTGGGTGTTGATACAATTTGGGTTATTTTGAATGAATTGCGTGAAATTGGCATATATTGATGCATTCCCTATGATTTTGAGCAGATTTGGCATCCGAGGAGATTGATTGCGAGGCAAGCGCAAGGCGAATTGAAGCTTCCACCGGTTCGAGGTGAGTGGTAGTAGTAAACAATGTACTAAGGGTTTGAAACCCCGTATTAGCACTTCACAGTGCTATATTGAGATGAGACACGCGTTCTATGATGGGCGTGGTCACATTGTGATTGGGGGTTCGGACTTGGTCCTTCCCGGCTAATAGAATACTGTGTTTTATGACTGTTAATGAGATTATAGCTGTACAATTGGGTAATAGCTATGTTTGGGGCCTCGTGCCGATCTGTAGAGTATTTGGGAACCTATAGAGCTAGGTGACCCTTATATCGTGTTGGAAACATACACTCAGCCGTAGCTCTAGATGTATAGCATAATATGAGCCGTACTAGATGTGTACTTAGAAAGATACTGCCTAGGGTGGAATTCCCTATTCTAGCCGAGTGAGCCTGAGAGGCCGAGTCTATATTGACTGAGTTAGGGTCGAGGACCCACTAAGATATATTATATTGGGCCTGAGAGGCCAAGCATATACTGACTGGGATAGGGTCGAGGACCCATTATGAGGTATTATATATATATATATATATACCTATATTGGATCTGGCTGCACGCCGCAGCAGTATATATATTGGATCGGACTGCACGCCGCAGTAATATACATGTAATATACATGTGGGATGGACTGCACGCCGCAATATTATTGCGCTTGGGCTGTAGGAGCCCCTTCGGAGTCTGAGTCTACACACATTCTCAGTGAGCACTGGTGTATTATGGGATCGGGCTGCGCGCCATAGCAGTATAGAGATATATGCATATATATATATAGTGGATCGGACTGCATGCCGCAGTAATACATGTGTGGATCGGGCTGCACGCCGCAGTATAATAGTGCTTGGGCCTAGGGAGCCCCTCCGAAGTCTGTATACACCCCTAGTGAGCGCCGTCGACGTTAAATGGAGCGGGCTGGGTGCCACAGCGGTATATGTATTGGAGCGGGCTGCACGCCACAGTATTAAACTTATTCATATCCTACTACTACTTAAATACTTATACATTTTAGACATAGGTATGTGTCTTTATATATTGAGATGGCCGTACACGGTAGGGGTACGAGTGAGGGTTGGATCAGTGTGGAATCTTGTAGAGATAAAAGTGGATTGGAGATTAGAGTACCACCATAGTGATGACGTACCTGTGAGGGTTGCCTTAGAACTGCTAAGTGATAGCACATCAGTTCTTACTTTTAGTTATTATTTATTATTGTTACTCACTGAGTTGAAATATACTCACCCCACTCCCCTGCACTTCTTGTGCAGATTCATAGGTACCCGAGAGCGGTTTAGTTATTGTTGCTGCTTACACACATCTACTTCTTGCGGAGACTACGAGGTAGCTGCCAGCATCCGCAGAGCATGTTTTGTCCTTCTTTATCATCTTGTTGATTTCCTATTTGCCTAGACTTATTTGTATTAGGATGCTATTATGTAGAGGCTCAGTCTCGTGACACCACAATATGGTTGGGACCGTATTTTGTATGTTTTACATTTCGCTTATCACCTGATATAAATATTTACTGTTTAAGTTTAACTTGATTAATAACTGGCTGGTTTTAGGGATAATATGGTCGGGCTTGCCTAGCATTGTGTTGGGCGCCATCACGACCAGGGTTTGGGTCGTGACATGGTCGCATCCCTGACATCACCTCGAAGAGCCTTGCCCTTGAGGACAAGCAAATGAGGGTCATCAAAATGATGGTCCCGGATATGATCAATCAAGGTAGACCAAGAAACCACACAAGCAAGGACCTGGATAGGCTCCGAAAGACCAAATATCACAAACTGGTTGGCTAAGGTCTGAATATCCATCGCCATGGGCCTCTTCACTGCTGGTGGGTAAGCCAAACTCCCCAAACTCTCCACCTCACGATTCAAAGCATCGGCCACATGTGCAAGAAAGGTCGACTTCGACACTTACTAGTGGTCCAATAAAATTAGATACAGTAAAGAAGTGAATAACTATGAAACAAAGTAAATATACGAGACAAGCAAGTATATATACATGGTACAATTCCCCTCTCTACCATTTACTCAAGCTCTCAACTGACAAGTCCCTCCATAACCGAAGCATATACATAGATATAGTGGATTTCCTCAAAGAGGTTGTCATAATTTAAATCAGGGAAAACACCCTTAGATACACTTGCTTCTTGCCAAATATTATGCACGATTACATGAGGATATATATATATATATATATATATATATATATATATATATATATATATATATATATATATATATATATATATATATATATATATATATATATATATATATATATATATATATATATATATATATATATATATATATATATATATATATATATATATATATATATATATATATGATCCAGTATAAAAGTAAACTCTGCGCACTGCCGAGGGTCGAACGACGCAAACCATAGATGCATCTATTAACCTACCAAGGCGAACGGCCCACTCCCATGAGAGTGTGGTACATAAATCCCACCGAGGCGAATGGCCTGATCACAAAAGAATAGTAGAAGGAAATACCCCGCTCGCGAATCATACAGGCGATGCGATCAAATGTAAATTTAGGCAATCAGCCCGCTCGCAGATCATACTTGCGACGCGGTCAAATATAATTTTAACATTTAAATCATATATCTTTCTCGATTCTTTTCAAAATAAGAGAAATTCAGCTTGTAGCTTTTAAGGAAATTACCCCGCTTGCGATACATACATACGACGTGGTTACATGTAGATTTCTTAAGCTATTATAATATTTCTATATTCTTTTTGAAAATGCGAAGATTAAATAAAACCTTTTAAATCTTATATTCGTCAATTTCAGTCCTTTCAAAATATTTAATAAGCAAACTCAATCTCACTACCTCTTAAGGAAAGTAATAAATATAATCAATTATAATATCAATAAGGCATAGTAGCTACAAATGTACTCTAATCACATCGAGCATACGTAGCCCCACAACAAAGAGAAGTGCATTATAATTTAGTTTACCTAAGGGGTTAATTCCCTCTTACAAGATTAGAAAGGAAACTTACTTCGCTCCAAAGTTCCATAACCGGCTTCCAAGCCCTTCTGACGTCTCAACTCGATGCTCGACGCTCCGAAACTAGCCAATAATTTTACAAACCAATTAATATAAGCTCGAATACTCATAACAATTTAATTTATAGCAAATTCCGAACTTCATTCGGAAAATCGATCAAATCACCTCGAGCTCACGTGCCCGGATTCCAAATTTTTTCAAAGATAAACTTTAGCTATAACTCCAAAAACAAAATATATAATTTATTTCCAATTTCATGGCCAAAATCCAAAATATCAAATTTCAGGTTTTCTACCAAAACCCCACAATCTCCACTAATTTTCATGTTCAAATCCATATATAATCAGGTATTTAACTCAAATATAGTGTAAACCACTTACCTCATACTTGGTTATAAAAATAGACCTCCGAAGTTCCTCCAAAAATCGGCTCCCGTGAAAGATTTGAGATGAAATGAGCCAAAACCCATCTTTTAAATAAACAGACTGCCAGTGATACTTCGCACCTATTGATACCCAATTTTTTGCTATAATATATTTAAAATGCATATGTACCTTCAAAACAATGCATTAGCATCTATTATCTTTACATTTGTTTTTAAAGATTTTAAATAATTATCCTAGTATTTTATTATATAAATAATTACTAATTTTATTTCAAATGGCTTATAATCATTTTTTTGACCTAATTCTACTCTTTATATTTAAGCTAAGCTTTAATAGTTTTACGAATAGCCACATTTGCATTTTTGGGTTCTAATTACACTGACTTTGCAGTTATAGCCTATGTGTGCATTATTATATTATTTTACGAGAAAATAGCTTGTTGTGTTTTTAAAATATTATTTCATGCACAAATTTTTAAAATAATCTGTTAATTTTTTTACAAATTATTTTATTAATTAATTGGGTATTTAACAAATAACCCATTTAATTTCTTTAATTTCTGGACCTAAACCATCCCAAACCCCTTTAAAACTTAACCCAATTCATCCCTAGGCCCAAATCTGCCTACCCGACCCAATAACCCCTCTTCAATTGTGGCAGTTGATCTAAAAGATCAAATGTCCACATTAAACCTTACCATAGTAAAGCTTAACCAAAGCCCTAACCCCTTCATTCTCTCTGATTCCGCCATCTTCGTTCCCTAACCCCTCTGTTTCTCTCTCAATCACACCCTAACTCTAATCATCATCCGAAACTGGTTTACGGTCCTGTCCAAGGTTATTTTTGTTTGTGAGTATGGATCTCCTCCTATTTAGTTTGAATCTCTCGGTTTTAGATCGAGTTTCTTTATCTCTACTATTTTCTAAAATTCCTAGTTTCACTACCATCCGAATCAATTTAGATCTTTGTAGATTTCAAAGGATTTGAGTATTATTGGGTATTTTCCTTTGAAAATGTTTTGTTCTAGTTAATTGCTTCAAGTTTATTCATTTTTTCTGAATTTTGGGTTCGACTGAGATTTTCTTCAAAGGGTTTTCTAACTTTTCAGTGTTTAAACTAGCTGCTCTTCACTATCTTGACTGATTCTTGTGTATATAGATAAATTCTGGATGTTTATGTCTGTTGCACTGATTTTCTTCCATTTGTTCTTCGTTATTTTTTTATTTTTCTGTTAACCTATTGTATTAATTGATTCTATTTCGGGTTTGAACAATTTTCCCTATTAAAAAGCAGTATTCTTTTATCTTTGCGTGATTAATTTCTATTAGGGTTTTGAGCAATCTTTCTTGTTAAGATCAATATTCTTTGAGAATTTTTAACTGGTTTGAATGAGTGTCCTATTAAGATTAGTGTGTGCTGTGATTTTACTTGTTTCCTTGTTTGTAACCCTAATTGATTATATTTGCCCTAATTAGTTATCGGTAGTTTGGAGATCTTACTGACTCCATATATGGTATGAATTTGATTTATTACCTTAATTGAATCTAGTTCTGATCATTATTTGACTATCCCTAATTAAAGGTGTCTTTTCTGGATTTCTCTATATGAATTAATTCTATAATTGGCTGATTGATTCTAGTCGATTGAATTGTGATACTCTTTACCTTCTTTGTTTTACTCCCTAAGTGATATATATTGTAATGATCCGACCGGTCGTTTTAGAAAATTACGCCCCAATCCCTAATTTAACTGTTCCCCTAAGTTCATTTCTGCTATTGTGGTTTGCCGGGAGAGTCGGTTCTGAAATTTGGAGCATTTTGGGACACTTAGTCCCTAAATGAGAACTTTAAAGCTAGAAAATGGCCCGTAGACGGAACAGTGTTAAGACGATCTCGGAACGGAAATCCGATGGTACCATTAGCTCCGTTAGGTAATTTCGGGGTTGGGAGCGCGTTCGGAATGTACTTTGGAGGTCCGTAGCTCAATTAGGCTTGAAATGCCGAAGGTTGAAATTTTGGCGAATCCGAACGATAGGTGAGATTTTGATCCGGGGGTCGGAATGGATTTCCGACAATTTCTGTAGCTTCGTTATGCGATTTTGGATATGTCCGCAAATTTTTAGGTCATTTGGACGTCGTTTGGTTGGGTTTTTGATCGAATGTTAGTTTTGAAAGTTTTGAAGAAACTTAGGCTTGAATCCGTGTGTAATTGGTGATTTTGATGTTTAGGATGGTGTTTTTATGATTGGAACAAGTTCGTATCGTGTTTTGGAATATGTTGGTAGTTTTCGTTGGGGTCCCGGGGGCCTCGGGAGGATTTCGGACCATCGATCGAGCATTTGAACTTGGAAAAGGCCTGCTGTAAAATTGCAGGTTTCTGCCCAGGCATTAAGCCTTCGCGTTCGCGAGGCATGGGCCGCGTTCGCGAAGGCTTGGCAGAGTAAAGCATCGCGTTCGCGATAAGGGGTGTCGCATTCGCGTAGGCAAGGTAAGGTGAAGCTTCGCGTTCGCGTGACTTGGGGTCGCGATCGCGTAGAAGAAAAGGGTAGAGCTTCGCGTTCGCGTGGGAGTGTACGCGTTCGCGTAGGGGAAGGACCCGGCGGCTGGGAGATTGTTCATCGCGAACGCGTGATGGAGCGTCGCATTCGCGAAGGGTACTGGGGCTGAGTATCGCGAACGCGTGGGATGGCATCGCATTCGCGAAGAGGAAGTTGGGCTGTTCATCGCGAACGCGTGAACAGTAACGCGAACGCGATGAGCAATGGGGTCTGGCAGTGAGCTTAAGTTCGGAACATAACACCCGCGACCCCCATTCACAAAAACGCCATTTTTGAGCTCCAAGAGAGGATTTTGAAAGGGGAAACGCTGGGATATCATCGGGAAATCATCGGGGGTAAGTTTCTTGACCTTAATTCGTTGGTTTATCATGAAATCCGTGATTATTTCACCGAAAATGGTGGATTAAAGGTGGGTTTGAGCCCTAGGCCTAAATGTTAGAAAATCTCTGATTTGAGTGGGCAAATGAAGTTCGATTTTGGTAAATTTTATATGCCTAGACCCGTATTGAGATAAGGAACCCGAATATATAATTTTCGTGATTTTTCGATAAGCGTACCGAAAGTCGGGTTTTGGCAACTTGTGGGTTTTGGTGTATTTTGAGTTATTTTGATTGGGTAATGCTCAATTGGCCTATTTTGATGTGATTCTATTGATTTTTATCGGATTCTACACTTGTGGAGGCCGACATTCGTGGCAAGAGGGTTATTGCTTAGCGGTTTTGTACCGGAATTGAGGTAAGTGGCTTGTCTAACCTCGTGTGGGGGACTTTCACCCCTAGGATATTATTGTGATATTTTAAATGCCTTGTACGCGAGGTGACGGGCGTGTACATGCGCTGGTTGTTGAACACATACTTTAATCAAAATGTTCAATGAGCGATATTCCTGTTGTTAGCTGTTAAATTCGATATTCCTACCCGGTAGTGGTTAGAAAAGCATGATTTGATAGTATTTAACTGTCTAGTTGCCTAATTGTCTTACTTGAGTTTTCTTGGTAATCGCTGGCGCTGTCTATCGGCGAAGTTATAATCAAGCATATTATACTCCTTTCTGTGTATTCCTTTTACTTGTATTGAAATATGGACTAGAGATCCCTGAGATTATTGAAATGTGGACTACGGGTTCGATTCCCGAGATCCCGAGATTATTGAAATGTGGACTACGGGTTCGATTCCCGAGATCCCGAGATTATTGAAATGTGGACTACGGGTTCGATTCCCGAGATCCCGAGATTATTGAAATGTGGACTACGGGTTCGATTCCCGAGATCCTGAGATTATTAAAATGTGGACTACGGGTTCAATTCCCGAGATCCTGAGATTATTGAAATGAGGACTACGGGTTCGATTCCCGAGATCCTGACTTATGGGTAGGGACTGCGGGTTCAATTCCCGGAGATCCTGAGTTATTGAGATATTTTTGAGACATGGGCTGCGGGTTCGATTCCCGGAGACCCAGAGGTACTGAGAATGGGACTGTGGGTTCAATTCCCACAGATCCTGGATTTGTTTATTTGAGCTGGTTATTGTTGTTAGCTTAATTGTAGACAGTTGCAGTAATCATCTTAAATGTTGTTATTTCGGAGATTATTATCATTTAAATTGTTTATTTTGCTATCATTATTATATTATTGTTTTCTTAGTAGGGCCCCTGACCTTCCTCGTCACTACTCCATCGAGGTTAGGCTTGGCACTTACCGAGTACCGCCGTGGTGTACTCATGCTACTCTTCTGCACACTTTTGTTGTGCAGATCCAGGTACATCAGAGCAGGCTCGTACTAGGTGATTCTGCAGCTTTCTGGGAAACTTCGAGGTATGATCCGCTACGTCCGCGGATCCGGAGGCTTCCCTTCTATTCTAGTAGTACTAGTTGACATTTTTCTTCATTTCGTTGTTAGATACTCTTTACACATAGATCCACAGTTGTATTTCTCTTTTAGTCGGTGTTACCGTGGGGTTCCGGATCTTGGTAGTGTTTTATTCATTGTGTGACGGATGTATGTGCCAAGCGGCACGGATTACATATCTTTTATGCTATTTTCCGTTGTTTCTTATTTAAGTATTTATAACTTGTATATTCCGCAACGTGTTAGGCTTACCTAGTCATGGGGACTGGGTGCCATCACGACAAGTTCACGATTGGTGAACCAGGGTCATGACAAGTAGGTATTAAAGCTCTAGGTTCATAGGAGTCACGGGACACAGACCGGTTATTTAGAGTCTCGCCGATCGATACGGAGACGTCCGTATTTATCTACGAGGGGCTATGTAACTGTTTAGGAAAAATCTTCATTTCTTTTGAATTTCTTGTCATGTGATGTTTTGACACCAATTCTTAACTTCTGTCTTCTATTCTCTCACGGATGGTGAAGACACATGGTACACGCGAGGATCAGGCACCCGCGCCCCCTGCTGTCGCCACCAGAGGCCGGGGCCGGGGTAGAGGCCGGGGCTGGGGTAGAGGCCCAGGATGCGCCCGAGGTGCAGCCACAACACCCACGCGCGCTGTCATTGAGGCACCACCGGTGGATCAGGTTGGAGCACATGCACCTGGTACACCTACTACTGCTACTACGACTCCAGCACTCCAGGAGACTCTAGCTCAGTTTATGAGCTTGTACACTACTCTGGCTCAAGCGGGGTTGCTTCCTCTCGCTGCAGCCATATCTCAGGCCGGGGGAGGGGCCCAGACTCTCGTAGCCCGCACTCCTGAGCAGCGAGTGCCCATGGAGCAGGTTCCAAAGGTTATTCCTATTCCGCCTACCGCACCAGTACAGCCCGGAGATGGGTCAGCTGCCTCCGAGGACGAGCAGCGCAGGTTGGAGAGGTTCAAGAAGTATGATCCCCCAGTGTTCAGTGGCCTAGCTTCAGATGACGTCTTGGGATTTCTGGAGGAGTGTCATCGCATCCTCCGTACCGTGGACATAGTAGAGTCCAGTGGGGTTTCTTTTACTGCTTTTTAGCTTCGAGGGGCTGCTTATGATTAGTGGCGTACATATGAGTTGGATAGTCCAGTCGAGACTGCCTCGCTGACTTGGACACAGTTTTCAAATCTGTTTTTGACGGAGTTTGTTCCACAGAGCCTTAGGGATTCTTGGCGCTCGGAGTTTGAGCGGTTGTGACAGGGCTACATGTTAGTATCAGAGTATGCTATCAGTTTCACCCGTCTAGCCAGGCATGCACCGGCTTTGGTAGCCACGGTTCGGGAGAGAGTGCGAAGATTTATTGAGGGCCTTGTTCCGCCTATCCGATCCAGCATGGCCAGAGAGCTTGAGACAGATATATCTTATCAGCAGGCAGTTAGCATTGCCAAGAGGATCGAGAGTATACTTCCTAGAGAGCGGAGAGAGAGAGAGGCCAAGAGGTCTCGTAAGTCGGGCCATTTCTCTGGTGCCCGTACTTCATCAGCCGGTTGTTTTGGCAGGGGTTATTCCGGTCGACCAGTTCACTCGGCATTGCCCGCAGCTGGTAGTACTCCAAGTCTTCCAGCACCTCAGGAGCCTTATTATGCTCCCCCAGTTTCTAGTGCACCTCCTGCGCGGGGTCCTCCAGGGGTCAGACTAGTGGGGGTGAGGCCGGTCAGTCACAGCCACCGCGTCCTCCCAGAGCTTGTTTTGAGTGCGGGGATACTCGCCACCTGGTTAGGGAGTGCCCCAGGCGTAGGAGAGGAGCCCCTCATCAGTCATCACAGCATCCGCGTGGTTCTCAGGGCCAGCAGGCTATCCTTCCAGCCCCAGCTGCCACTCCACCTGCCCAGCCATCCAGGGGCAGGGGTCAGGGTTCCAGAGGCCACCCTCGAGAGGGTGGACAGGCCAGATTCTATGCTATTCCTGATCGCGCTGCGGCTGTTGCATCTGACTCTGTTATCACAGGTATTATTATGGTTAGTCACAGGGAGGCATCCGTTCTATTCGACCCTGGTTCCACTTTTTCATATGTGTCTTCTTACTTTGCTTCTCATCTGGGTGTGCCTCGGGATTCTTTGAGTGCCCCCATTTGGCTGTGGACCGCGTATATCGGTCGTGGACCGCGTATATCGGTCGTGTTTGGTTACCATTTGTGATTTTGAGACCAGAGCGGATCTATTGCTGCTCGGGATGGTCGATTTTGATATTATTCTGGGCATGGACTGGTTGTCGCCCCATTATGCTATTCTTGATTGTCACGCCAAGACCGTGACACTGGCTATGCCAAGTATTCCACGTATTGAGTGGAGTGGTACTCTAGATCACACCCCTAGCCGTGTTATTTCTTTTCTCAGAGCTTAGCGTATGGTTGAGAAGGGGTGTGCTGCTTATCTAGCCTATGTGCGGGACGTCGGTATTGACACTCCCTCTATTGATTCCGTTCATGTGGTACGTGACTTTGCTGATGTATTTCCAGCTGATCTTCCGGGCATGCCGCCCGACGGAGATATTGACTTTGCTATTGACTTGTTGCCGGGCACTCGGCCCATTTCTATTCCACCGTACCGTATGGCTCCTCCCCGAGCCGAAGGAGTTGAAGGATCGGTTACGGGAGTTATTGGGCAGGGGTTTTATTCGACCCGGTGTTTCTCCTTGGGGTGCTCCTCGTATTGTTTGTGAAGAAAAATGACGGTTCTATGCGTATGTGTATTGACTATCGTCGGCTGAATAAGGTTACAATGAAGAACCGGTATCCTTTGCCCCGTATTGATGATTTATTTGACCAGTTACAGGGCGCACTGTGTTTTCTAAGATTGATTTGCGCTCCGGGTATCACCAGCTAAAGATTCGGGAGCCAGATATCCCGAAGACTGCCTTCGGGACCCGGTATGGTCACTATGAGTTCCTCGTGATGTCTTTTGGGTTGACTAATGCCCCAGCAGCCTTTATGCATTTGATGCACAGTGTGTTCAGGCCTTATCCGGACTCGTTCGTGATTGTCTTCATTGATGATATTCTAGTATATTCCCGGAGCCGGGAAGAGCACGAGTAGCATTTGAGGATAGTGCTTCAGATTCTGAGGGAGAAGCAGCTTTATGCCAAGTTCTCTAAATGTGAATTCTGGTTGAGTTCGGTGGCATTTTTGGGCCACGTGGTGTCGAGTGATGGTATTCGAGTAGATCCGAGGAAGGTGGAGGCCGTGCAGAGTTGGCCCAGACCCTCCTCCGCTACCGAGATTCGCAGTTTCCTTGGTTTGGCGGGCTATTACCGTCGTTTCGTAGAGGGGTTCTCTTCGATTGCAGCACCTATGACTAGATTGACCCAAAAGGGTGCCCCTTTTCAGTGGACAGACGAGTGTGAGGCGAGCTTTCAGAAGCTCAAGACAGCTTTGACTTCGGCCCCTATATTGATGTTGCCTACAGGTTCGGGGTCCTATACTGTATATTGTGATGCCTCACGAGTTGGACTCGGTGCGGTATTGATGCACGACGGTAGGGTGATTGCCTACGCGTCGAGACAGCTGAAGGTGCATGAGAAGAATTACCCTGTTCATGATTTGGAGCTAGCCGCCATTGTTCACGCCTTGAAAATTTGGCGTCATTATTTATATGGGGTTCCTTCTGAGATCTACACTGATCACCGGAGCTTGCAGCACTTGCTTAAGCAGAAGGACCTGAATATGCATCAGAGGAGATGGTTGGAACTACTAAAGGACTATGATATTACTATTCTCTATCATCCGGGAAAGGCTAATGTGGTTGCTGATGCCTTGAGTCGTCGGGCAGAGAGTTTGGGGAGTTTAGCATATCTACCAGCTTCGGAGAGGCCTATGGCGATGGATGTTCAGGCTTTGGCCAGGCAGTTTGTTAGACTGGATCTTTCGGAGCCCATCCGGGTTCTAGCTTGTGTGGTTTCTCGGTCTTCTCTCTTTGACCGCATCAGGGAGCGTCAGTTCGACGACCCTCATTTGCTTGTCCTTCGGGATAGAGTTCGGCGTGGTGATGCTCGAGATGTTACCATCGGGGATGATGGAGTCATGAGGATGCAGGGGCGTATCTGTGTGCCCAATGTAGATGATCTTCAAGAGCTGATTCTAGCAGAGGCCCATAGTTGGCGGTATTCCATCCATCCGGGTGCCGCGAAGATGTATCAGGACTTGAAACAACATTACTGGTGGAGGCGAATGAAAAGGGATATAGTTGGTTATGTTTCTAGATGCCTCAACTGCCAGCAGGTGAAGTATGAGCATCAGCGTCCGGGTGGATTAATGCAGCAGATTGAGATTCCCGAGTGGAAATGGGAGCGCATTACCATGGACTTTGTATCTGGACTTCCACGGACGGTTAGGAAGTTTGATTCCATTTGGTTCATTGTGGATCGGCTAACCAAGTCCGCCCATTTTATACCGGTGAGCACTACATATTCATCGGAGCGACTAGCGGAGATCTATATCAGGGAGGTAGTTCGGCTGCATGGTATTCCAGTTTCCATCATTTCAGATAGAGGCACTCAGTTCACTTCACGGTTCTGGAGAGCCGTACAGCAGGAGTTAGGTACTCGGGTAGAGCTGAGCACAATGTTTCACCCCCAGACTGATGGTCAGTCCGAGCACACTATTCAGTTTTTTGGAGGATATGCTCCGTGCGTGCGTGATTGAGTTTGGAGGTTCATGGGATCACTTCTGCCACTGGCGGAGTTTGCTTATAACAATAGCTACCAGTCCAGTATTCAGATGGCACCGTATGAGGCCCAATATGGTAGGAGGTGCAGGTCTCCCGTGGGTTGGTTTGAGCCGGGCGAGGCCAGGTTGCTAGGTACTGATATGGTTCAGGAGGCTATGGACAAGGTCAAGGTGATTCAGGACAGACTTCGTGCAGCCCAGTCTAGACAGAAGAGTTATGCGGACAAGAAGGTTCGCGATGTGGCTTTTATGGTTGGTGAGCGGGTTCTGCTTCGAGTCTCGCCCATGAAGGGCGTTATGAGGTTTGGAAAGAAAGGAAAGTTGAGTCCTAGATTTATTGGCCCTTTTGAGATTTTGAGGCGTGTTGGGGAGGTTGCTTATGAGTTGGCCTTACCTCCCAGCCTAGCCGGAGTTCACCCCGTATTTCATGTCTCCATGCTCCGGAGATACCATGGTGACCCGTCGCATGTGTTGGATTTCACATCTGTTCAGCTAGACAAAGATCTGTCTTATGTTGAGGAGCCAGTAGCCATTCTAGACAGGCAAGTCAGAAAGCTAAGGTCAAAGAACATCGCTTCGGTAAAGGTTCAGTGGCGGGGCCGGCCGGTCGAGGAGGCGACTTGGGAGACCGAGCAGGATATGCGCAGCCAGTACCCTCATCTTTTCACTACTCCAGGAATGTTTTCTATGCTCGTTCGAGGACGAACGAATCTTTAAGTGTGGGAAGATGTAACGACCCGACCGGTCGTTTTAGAAAATTACGCCCCAATCCCTAATTTAACTGTTCCCCTAAGTTCATTTCTGCTATTGTGGTTTGCCGGGAGAGTCGGTTCTGAAATTTGGAGCATTTTGGGACACTTAGTCCCTAAATGAGAACTTTAAAGCTAGAAAATGGCCCGTACCCGGAATAGTGTTAAGACGATCTCGGAACAGAAATCCGATGGTACCATTAGCTCCGTTAGGTAATTTTGGGGTTGGGAGCGCATTCAGAATGTACTTTGGAGGTCCGTAGCTCAATTAGGCTTGAAATGCCGAAGGTTGAAATTTTGGCGAATCCGAACAATAGGTGAGATTTTGATCCGGGGGTCGGAATGGATTTCCGACAATTTCTGTAGCTTCGTTATGCGATTTTGGATATGTCCGCAAATTTTCGGGTCATTTGGACGTCGTTTGGTTGGGTTTTGGATCGAATGTTAGTTTTGAAAGTTTTGAAGAAACTTAGGCTTGAATCCGTGTGTAATTGGTGATTTTGATGTTTAGGATGGTGTTTTTATGATTGGAACAAGTTCGTATCGTGTTTTGGAATATGTTGGTGGTTTTCGTTGGGGTCCCGGGGCCTCGGGAGGATTTCGGACCATCGATCGGGCATTTGAACTTGGAAAAGGCCTACTGTAAAATTGCAGGTTTCTGCCCAGGCATTAAGCCTTTGCGTTCGCGAGGCATGGGCCGCGTTCGCGAAGGCTTGGCAGAGTAAAGCATCGCGTTCGCGATAAGGGGTGTCGCGTTCGCGTAGGCAAGGTAAGGTGAAGCTTCGCGTTCGCGTGACTTGGGGTCGCGATCGCGTAGAAGAAAAGGGTAGAGCTTCGCGTTCGCGTGGGAGTGTACGCGTTCGCGTAGGGGAAGGACCCGGCGGCTGGGAGATTGTTCATCGCGAACGCGTGATGGAGCGTCGCGTTCGCGAAGGGTACTGGGGCTGAGTATCGCGAACGCGTGGGATGGCATCGCGTTCGCGAAGAGGAAGTTGGGCTGTTCATCGCGAACGCGTGAACAGTAACGCGAACGCGATGAGCAATGGGGTCTGGCAGTGAGCTTAAGTTCAGAACATAACACCCGCGACCCCCATTCACAAAAACGCCATTTTTGAGCTCCAAGAGAGGATTTTGAAGGGGAAACGCTAGGATATCATCGGGAAATCATCGGGGGTAAGTTTCTTGACCTTAATTCATTGGTTTATCATGAAATCCGTGATTATTTCACTGAAAATGGTGGATTAAATGTGGGTTTGAGCCCTAGGCCTAAATGTTAGAAAATCTCTGATTTGAGTGGGCAATTGGAGTCCGATTTTGGTAAATTTTATATGCCTAGACTCGTATTGAGATAAGGAACCCGAATATATAATTTTCGTGATTTTTCGATAAGCGTACCGAAAGTCGGGTTTTGGCAACTTGTGGGTTTTGGTGTATTTTGAGTTATTTTGATTAGGTAATGCTCAATTGGCCTATTTTGATGTGATTCTATTGATTTTTATCAGATTCTACACTTGTGGAGGCCGACATTCATGGAAAGAGGGTTATTTCTTAGCGGTTTTGTACCGGAATTGAGGTAAGTGGCTTGTCTAACCTCGTGTGGGGGACTTTCACCCCTAGGATATTATTGTGACATTTTAAATGCCTTGTACGCGAGGTGACGGTCGTGTACATGCGCTGGTTGTTGAACACATACTTTACTCAAAATGTTCAATGAGCGATATTCCTGTTGTTAGCTGTTAAATTCGATATTCCTACCCGGTAGTGGTTAGAAAAGCATGATTTGATAGTATTTAACTGTCTAGTTGCCTAATTGTCTTACTTGAGTTTTCTTGGTAATCGCTGGCGCTGTCTATCGGCGAAGTTATAATCAAGCATATTATACTCCTCTCTGTGTATTCCTTTTACTTGTATTGAAATATGGACTACGGGTTCGATTCCCGAGATCCTGAGATTATTGAAATGTGGACTACGGGTTCGATTCCCGAGATCCCGAGATTATTGAAATGTGGACTACGGGTTCGATTCCCGAGATCCTAAGATTATTGAAATGAGGACTACGGGTTCGATTCCCGAGATCCTGACTTATTGGTAGGGACTGCGGGTTCGATTCCCGGAGATCCTGAGTTATTGAGATATTATTGAGAGTTTGATTCCCGAGATCCTGAGTTATTGGAAGGGACTACGGGTTCGATTCCCGAGATCCTGAGTTATTGGTAGGGACTGCGGGTTCGATTCCCGGAGATCCCGAGTTATTGAGATATTTTTGAGACATGGGCTGTGGGTTCGATTCCCGGAGACCCAGAGGTATTGAGAATGGGACTGTGGGTTCAATTCCCACAGATCCTGGATTTGTTTATTTGAGCTGGTTATTGTTGTTAGCTTAATTGTAGACAGTTGCAGTAATCATCTTAAATGTTGTTATTTCGGAGATTATTATCATTTAAATTGTTTATTTTGCTATCATTATTATATTATTGTTTTCTCAGTAGGGCCCTGACCTTCCTCGTCACTACTCCATCGAGGTTAGGCTTGGCACTTACTGAGTACCGCCGTGGTGTACTCATGCTACTCTTCTGCACACTTTTGTTGTGCAGATCCAGGTACATCAGAGCAGGCTCGTGCTAGGTGATTCCGCAGCTTTCTGGGAGACTTCGAGGTCTGATCTGCTACGTCCGCGGATCCGGAGGCTTCCCTTCTATTCTAGTAGTACTAGTTGACATTTTTCTTCATTTCGTTGTTAGATACTCTTTACACATAGATCCACAGTTGTATTTCTCTTTTAGTCTGTGTTACTGTGGGGTTCCGGATCTTGGTAGTGTTTTAGTCATTGTGTGACGGATGTATGTGCCAAGCGGCACGGATTACATATCTTTTATGCTATTTTCCGCTGTTTCTTATTTAAGTATTTATAACTTGTATATTCCGCAACGTGTTAGGCTTACCTAGTCATGGGGACTGGGTGCCATCACGACATGTTCACAATTGGTGAACTAGGGTCGTGACATATATACACTTTCATTCTGCCTTTTTAAACACACGAACAGTAGTTTACACACACACTTTACTCTTATCTCTGCTATTTGTATTCATTGCTTGTCTAGCCGGCTAAAAGTCAAGGCTAGACTATTGAATCCTGCATACCTTTCATCTCTTATTTGCTTCTTTTAACTGGTATGTCTATATTCCTAATACCGCTTACTATACCATGAAGCTTGAACCTATGAGCTCTTTCATCTGTTACTGCTGTTGAATCCATGTTTCTCCTATATTTCAATTTGCATGGCTACTGCTATGTCTAACTTTAGCCCTTTCATGCTCATCGCCATAATCAGCATGTTTAAGTTTCAATCTTTCCTCTCTTTGGTTTAAAACTTACATGTTTACTTATGTGTCTAAGACTCTGTCCCTTATATGAATTAGCATGGCTACTTCTAAATTCTATGTTTCCCTATCTATTGCCTTTGTGATTACTTTATCATTAGGTGTCACAACCCGAATTCGCCCTCAGTGAATATTTCATGATGGCACCTAGTTCCTACGACTAGGTAAGAGTAACAATTGCGATAAAGAAACAAATGTGGAAACTTAATAAAACCGAAGATAACAAATATAAAAGTGTTTAAGATGCCTCTTGGCATATACAGTACAAGATCTAAAAAACCGAACAACTCCCAAAATCCATAATCCCATGAATCGCAAGCAATGAATACGATAAAATGCTCCAACTCCGGAATGTCTAAATAAAAAAAGGGTAGAAGGGCTATCACTACAAGAGAGAATAGAAAGGAACTCCTCGGTCTGCGGACGCGGTAGATATACCTCTAAGTCTCTGGAGTAATGCCTCGCCTCAAGGGTAGTAGGGCTGAGTTAAAGTACCTAGATTTGCACAGGAAAAACATGTGGAGGAAAGTGCATGAGTATACCACAGCGGTGCCCAATAAGTGTCAAGCCTAACATCGGTCGCATAGTAACGAGGAAGGTCAGGGCTTTAACAGTCATATACAAGGAAAATAAGTACTATTAAAGTATAACATGGTAAGAAGAGTAGCAACAACTACAATAGAGACAAAATAATCATAGAATGAATACAACTCAACACAGATATAACAACCGGGGATCTCCCAGAATACCGTCCTGTAGTCCCAAATATAATTATCCAGTGGATATCCCGGGTATTATCCCATAGTCAAACTCATAATGTACAAGGGATCTCCCAGAATATCATAATCATAGTCCCAAATGTAAATACTCAGTACTTGGGGAATCTACCGAGTTTAGTCTCGTAGTTCCAATGTAAATATTTAGGGGGGATATCCTTGAATACCATATCCGTAGTCCCAAATAAACTGGCAAGGGGGATCTCCAGGGATATCGCCCATAGTCCCAAAAAATATACACATCAACAACACAAAGAATATTCAATTCAATTAAATTTATACCAAGGTAAAACATGTATTTCTAGCCTAGCATGCTGCACAGAATTCAAATAAGATAGTTTGGGCAAGTAAAGAAGTTAAGTCAGTTAGACATGCCTTCCTAAGCTAACAATAGTCTTACATTGCAATTAGTAAAAACAGGGACGAAAATAAAATTATAGTTACTTAATGGAAACAAGATCTTCAACAATTATCACATGTATGAACTCATCACCTCATGTACAAGGAATTTCATATATCACAGTACCAATTCCTAAGGGGAGTTCCCCCACACAAGGTTAGGCAAGTCACTTACCTCGAACATGCTCAATCAACTCAATGCCACATTCTTTCCATGAGTATCCGACCCCAAATGGCCCAAATATATTCAAAGTATTTTCATAATGTAAATATAACTTCAAGTAACTAATTCAACAAATTAATTCGAAGCTAATACGCAAAATTAGGAAACTAGCCCCAAATGCCCCAGGGCCTACGTCTCGGAATTGGGTCAAATTTAAAAATTCGGAATCCTCGCACTCTTACGAGTTCATATATACAGAAATTACCTCAATCTGACATCATAATCTTGATCAAAACTACCAAATTAGGGCTAAGAACTTTTCCAATTTTTCTCCAAATTTTCACCCCAAATTCGATTTTAAAGGATGGCTTTAAGTATAGATTCGTGAAAATTAATCAAAATCGAGTAAGAATGACTTACCCAAAACACCAAGGTGAAAATCGCTTCCAAAATCGCCAATCTCAAGCTCCCAAATCAAATTTCTATGGTTTGAGACTAAACCCTCGTTTCAGCCATTTTTTATCAGTGGAACCGCATCTGCAGCTCTGGGACCGCATATGCGGTCTCGCTTCTGTGTAGACCAAGTCGCACCTGCAATATTTCATTAAACAACACATTCCACACCTGCGACCTTAATTCCTCAAATGTTGTGCAGCTTCTATGGTGTTTGGGCCGCATCTGCGGCCAAATCCAATTCTCCCTTAGACCACATCTCGTACTAGCCACATGCTTCTGATGTCCCTAATCCGTAGGTGCAGTTATGTTAACACTTTAGCAGCTAAATATTTCCAAGAACTCCCAATTTGTTCTGTCAACCTTCCGTAATCATCCTGAGGCTCCCAGGGCCTCAACCAAAAATACGAATAAGTCATATACCACTATTCAAACTGGTACCAATCCTTGGAACACTTAAAACAACGCTGGAATACCCGATCACCCTCAGATTCAAGCCTAAGCATTCAAAAACTTCTAATTTTCATATTTGATCAAAAAGTCTGTCAAACCTCATTCGAATTACCTGAAATTTTGGACACACACATCCCAAATGACAAAAAAGACCTACTCCAACTTTCAAAATTCCATTCCGACCCCTGATATCAAAATCTCATTATTGAACCCGAAACTTCAAAAAATTGACTTTTGGCATTTCAAGACTAATTAAGCTACGTAACTACAAAACACAATTCGAACATGCCCCTAAGCCCCAAATCACCTAACAGAGCTAACAAAATTAACAGAATTCCATTCTGAGGCCATCTTCATACTGCTCTAACTACGGTCCATATTCTATGGCTAAAACTCTAATTTAGGGACTCGGTATCCCAAGCACTCCGAAACACAAAACAAATCCTCCTGATAACCCACAATAGCATAAACAAACATAACTACTAATAACGAGGAAATCAATCAGAGATTCCATATAACATTACCTACATTGTCCCAATTACTATGGAAGATATAAAGAATCTACTACCCGTGGAGATTCTCTCTCATAATTAAACTACAAAGCAAAAAAGTCCTTCACAAAGTTTTGAAAAGAAAATTAATGGAGCTTTAGAAACCTTTAGAGTTGTTTTTACTAATTGATCTGGGAGAGGAATACTATATTGTGCACTTCAACAAGGAAGAAATATGGTATACTCTCTTCAAATGGGCCATGGTTCATCTTTGGACACTTCATCCCCGTGCAATGCCCGAAACCAAATTTTGTGGATATACAAGAAAAGAAATCCTTCATTGCTATTTGGATTCGGCTCCTCCAACTTCGTATAGAATTTTACGATAGATAAATACTACAAAAAGTTTGAAGCACATGCGTCGAGCCTTTACATATGAAATAGCACTGCGGTGGCATGACTTGGGGTCCCTTTCCACTCCAATCGGGGCAAATTTGGCAAAGCCAAGGTCACGGTCTTGGCGTGACAATGTGACAAGCCCTCTGCTGTTGCGAATGCTGGCCCTATCGACTTGAATGTCCTCCCCGGAAGCTCTGAAGTGGAGGTACACTAATGGGCTGCTGATCAGAGTAATGGTACTGAGAACCACCACCACCTGGAGTACCATGAGAAACCTGGGGCGCTGAATGAAAGGGTCTCAGTGAATGACCTCTACCATAAGAATACCTACCTCTAGATGAGGTGCTACTGAACCTACCAGAATGACGAGACCTCTTATCCGACACCTGAACACCTCCCCGTGCGAGGGCCATCTCAACTCTGTAGGCCGCATTGGCCGCCTCCTGAAAGGAAATCTCACTAACAACTCCCATGGCCATCTGGAGACGGATCGGCTGAATCAATCCATCAATAAACCTCCGCACCCTCTCTCGCTCTCTGGGGAGTATAACAATAGCATGGTGTTCCAAGTCAATGAATCGACTCTTGTACTCTGTAACTGTTATAGAGACCTGCTGGAGGTGCTCGAACTGCCTGCGAAGTGCCTCCCGCTGAGTGACTGGGAGAAACTTCTCCAAAAATAACTCCACATACTGATCCCATGTCAATGCTGGAGACCCTGCTGGTCTAGATAGGCAATAATCCCTCCACCAAGTCTTCGCGGATCCTGCAAGCCGGGAGGTGAAAAATTGACCCTGGTGGTCTCCATTATACCCATGGTCCTAAGGATCTCATAAATCATGTGGATCCTCTGATGAAGCACCGTTGAATGTGGTGGTGAAGAGCTTGGAGAACCGATCAAGTATCCACAAGGCATCCGAAGACATAGCCGATCCATCGCCAGCCTAGGCTGCATTACCTGGCTGAGCTATCATAGCTGGATGAACCAATGGGACATGAGCCTCGGCAACTACCTATTCCGGAGTACGTGTAGCGGGAGTCTGAACTCCTCCTCCAGCCTGAGAAGTGGCTGGTGCTACTGGCATCAAACCTGCTCTAGTGACACTCTCTATGAAGCCTGCCATTCTGACTAAAATGTCTTGAAGATCTGGGGTGACCATGACCCCTCCCGGACCTGAGCTGGGCCCACTGTAGCTGCTGGGGGTGGAACCTTCTCATCATAGTCAATATGAGGCTCCACCTCTGGGACTGATGCCCGGGGCTGAGATCTGCCCGTGCCTTGACCTCTGGCACGGCCTCGGCCTCTGCCCCTCGCAGGAGCTGCTGCTGGGGGCTCGGGCTCCTGCGCGGTAGAAGAGGAAGCCCGTATTCTCACTATCTACGAAAGAACACAGTAGAAAGAAAATCAGTATTTGAGAAATAGAATCGCACGACAAGAAAGAACAAAAGTGAAACTTTTCCTAACTCCGTAGCCTCTAGGATAAATACAGACGTCTCCGTACCAATCCCTCATAATCTACCAAGTTCGTCTGTGAGTAGCGAGACCTATACAACCTAGAGCTCTGATACCAACTTGTCACGGCCCGGATTTCCCACCATCGAGAGTTGTGGTGGTGCTTACTGTAGGAGCTAGGTAAGCCAAACATTTAAGCATTTCGGATAACAACACCACAATAATAATAATAATAAACTTTTAAATAAAAACGAAAGTCTTTTAAAACATAAATAACTGAAAATCCAATATGCGAAAGTTTAATATTTCTCTACCCAAGACTGGAGTCACTAGCTCACAAACCACTAAAGAGTGCTACAAACAAGTCTGAATAGAAAATACATAATATCTATCTCGGTACAATGGAAACAGTCTGAAAATATGAAAATGGACTACGGCCTGTGAATGCCAGCTAGGCTACCTCGTAAGTCCCTGGACTGAAGTCAGCTCCCGCTCAGTATGCTATTGTTGTGGTCCAAAAGCTGCTTCGGTATTGTGATCTGTGCAAAAAGTACAGAAGTGTAGCATCAGCAAAACCGACCCTATGTGTTGGTAAGTGTCTGGTCTAACCCCGGTGAAGTAGTGATGAGGCTAGACAGGACTACCAAATCAACCTGTGCAACCATATATATATATATATATATATATATATATATATATATATGTACATATATATATATATATATATATATATATATAAATATATATATATATATATATATATATATATATGGGGGAGTACAATCCGGATATAAAAGTCATCAACTTAAGTAAGAAATAGGGCACAACAATAATTAATAAAAGTAGGAAAATCAATAGTTACACGGCATCAACCTTCGTGCTTTTACTCCTATTCTCACCCAAAGCAATCAAATAAAATGCACGGCATCATCCTTCGTACTTTCCCTCACATAACTCTCATTTTATGGCACGGAATGATCCTTCACGCAATTATAGTCAAATTAGAGCACGGAATGTCTATTCGTGCATAAATAATCAAAACATGGCACAAAATGAACCTTCGTGCAAATATAATTGAACATGGCACGGAATGATCCTTCGTGCAAATATAATCAAAACATGGCATGGAATGACCCTTCGTGCATTATCACTCTTCCTCACCCAAACAATAATCACAACCAAACGGGCAGGGAATAAACAATAATAAGAAATGTCTCGGCAAGGAAAAATACAATTAAATAGCTAAATCCTGGCAAGGGAAAAACAACAACTTTCACATCCCGGCAAGGGATATAATCAGTATACTCAAACCATCCCGACAAGGGATTAATCATATCTCTTTCCATTTCTTAAAAATCTTACTCAATAGTATTTTTATCGTTCTAGTCAAAGCTCCAAAGAATTCACAATTCATAATTAATCCTCATACTCTTCACATCATGTAGAGTTCGTTAATTTAGTTTGGAAGAGTCCCAAAATATACCAAAATAAGCACAAACAAAGATCCACGGTCATACTAGACACCGGTGTATAGATACTCGTCACTATGCCAATACACCGTACTCGATCATTTAGCAATTATCAATTAATAACACTCTAATCATATTCCCTCAAGCCAAAGTTTGATCAAACACTTACCTCGGTCCAAAGAATAACAATCAATCCTCAAATACCACTTTTCCTCTATAATCCGACTCCGAAACAATGATATCTAGGCATAATTAATTCAATAATATCAATAGATTCAATGGCAACATCTCATAGCCTAGATATGAATTTTCTAGCATTCTTCCAAAAATACCAAAATTCGACACCGGGCCCACGTAGTTCAAACTCGAGGCTGAGACCAAAACCTAGTCACCATAACCCAACACGTTCAAATATGTAATTTGTTTCAAGATTCGACCCCAAATTGAGGTTGAATCACCCAAAATTCTCAAAATCCTAACTCTACCCAAAACCCCTAATTTCTACTTTGATTTCATAATTTAGGCTTAGAAACTTGCTAATAAATGAAGGAAAAGTGAAGGAAATGAGTGGAAAATTACTTACCCAAGTGGTGTTGAAGAATAAAGGCTTTAATGGCTTCCTAAGGCTTGGGAGAGAAGAGAGCTCGTGAGAAAAAGTGAGGAAATCCCGTATCTAATGTTCTGTTTTGAACATAAAAATTCACTGGGCGAAATTGCCCTTCACGTTCACGGGAAGGGGACCGCGTTCATGAAGAGTAAACTGGGCAGGTCATCGCGAATGCATGAAAGAGAACACGAACGCGTGGAAGAAAATACTGGGGGGTCCAGGAATTGTTATACGCGAACGCATGAAGGGCCACACGAACGCGTTGAGGAAGCTGGTAAAGCTATGCGTTCGCGAACTGTGGAATGCGACCGCGAAGAATGGATTTCTGGGGTCCTGAAATTGGCTTACGCGATCGCAAGGGTTGTGGCGCGGGGGAGGGACCCGGGAAGCATCGTGAACGCAGTATGAAGGTCGCGAACGAGAAGAAGGGAATGCTTGTGCAAAAATTGCAGAAAATCTGCTACCATCAAGTCCAAAACAACCCCGAACACCTCCGAAAACACTCCAGAGTCCTCGGGGCTCCCATCCAATCACACACTCTAACTCAACAACATCCTACGAACTTATCTATCCGATCAAATCGTCAAAATAACATCATAAATGAGGAATCAAACCTCAAATCATCACTTTTTTTTATCAAACTTCACAAACTTCAATTTTTGGTATTTAGGTCCGAAACATGTCAAATGACGTCCAATTTTGACCAAACCATACAGAAAGCGCTTAACACATATTTAAGACTTGTACCGGGCGTCGGAACCAAAATATGAACCCGATAACATAGTCTTTTAATTAATTTTTATTTTTATTTTTTAAATAATTTTAAAAATACAATTTCACAGAAAAACTCTTTTCCTTTGGTTATAGACCTCGGATTTCGACTGCGGGCACATGCTCGAGTTTCATATTTTTCTACGGACCCTCCGGAACCTTCACATCACGGGTCCGCGTCCTTTTACCTAAAATGTTGACCAAAACTTTAATCATATTAATATCAAAATTCTTCAAATTTTTCATAGAATTCACATATTTCAACATAAAAGCTTTCCGGCTATGCGCCCGGGCTCCGCACGCAAATCGAGATAACTATAAGTGATGTTTTCCAAGCCTCAGAAGCGCGAAAAAAGAGATAAATCTGGTGATGACCCTTTGGATCGTCACAAAGGTAAGGTGGAAGGGACAAGAAATTAGTAAGATAGCTATAACATACCACATAGAAAGAACTCCACAAAGCAAAACAATTTACTTTAATTACAGAAAAAAGAAAATAATGTAAATGGCTATTACACGAATATCATAAGAGTACTAATATCTTAAAACTTATTGCAATTTAAGAAATAAAGGAGATAACTAATTAAGGAATACACATCAATTTACATAAAAATATATCATTGCATGTGAGAGATGCTTATTTATTACTTGAGGTGAAAATAACACCAATTTATTGTCAACTGCGCGCTTCGCCCACTGCAAAGTTCTGCATAATTTGTTACACCGACAACAAAACCTCATCTTTAACACAAGTTGGGTAAAATGTTAATATTTCAGATGAATCCTAATCAGAAAATTATATTGACTAATAGACATATGTAGAAAATAAAGTTATTTTTTTTTCTGAGATAATATCATCCAAACAATTGCAAGAAAATATGGAAACCAAAAAGTACTTCTCAGAATATACCCACTTTTCTCACAACAGCTATATCCAAAAGCTCTTTAAATTTGAAAGTATTCTCTCCCAATTCCGCAGATTTATCACAAAAAGAGAAAAGGTGATATAAGTTGCAGTGCTATTGCAAAAGAAATTTAATCACTTTAATGGTTAAGAAAAACCTTAGAACTTAATAAAATATAACATAATTATAGTTTCTAGTTTATTTAGAAGCACAAAAAAAAAAAAAAAATAGAAATCCGTACCTTTTCCACAAAACTCACCGAAATACTTGATATGAGGGCTAACCTCCATTTTCTGAATTTGCTTTTGTAGGGTGACAATGAGTGCCTAAACACATTGGCCATTTAAACACAATATATGAGTTGTTAATGTATCTAATAGTGAGCAATTATGGGAAGGGAAAAAGTTTGAAATGTTAAGGTTTAATGAGAAATTATGGGGAAGGGAAAAAGTTTGAAACGTTAGTAAGGTTTAAGAAAGGTGACATTTTGAGTTTTTAAATGGAATGGTTTAAAGAGTATAATAAAGACTCAAGCTATTATTGAGCTAATTTAACATAAAAATCAGAGAAAAATACAAAAAAAAAGAGGGAGAAAAACAATAAATAGGATTCTTGGCCAAAGAGAGGTGCTAAATCATATATATATATATATATATATATATATATATATATATATGCTGAACATGACAATGCAAACGTATAAATGTTGCAAATAAAATTGCCAAAGTTATTCTCAGTTTTTTTCGCTCTTTTTTCTTTAACATAAATTCCACTTTCAAGACTAACAATGTTTCACAGAATTCCCAAAAGGAAAGGAACAAGAAGAAGAGAGAAAAGCTTCACAGAATTCCCATGCTCCGATAGCTTGTCGCTCGACGAATGTGACAGAAACATAGTATGATTAAGTGAAGTTGACAAAAGCAATCATTTTGAAGAAGGTACAAACCTGAGTTGGATTAATGAATTTCAAATTATTTACATAAACAAAGAAAATAAAAGAAGAATGTTTGACTCAAATTAAAATGTTAACGAGCATTTATGAATTCAAAACAATCTATGTAAATGAAGGGCCAATCATAGCAAGTCGTAACACATTCAAAATTTAACAAGAGAAAAGATAAAGGAAATACTTGTATTGAGAACAGAAAATATCGGTGATCTTTATTCATGATAATAGAGTAGTCTGCCTCTCCATGAAGAGGTTCAGATCTTTACAATCATGTTTCATTCGATCTACCTTCATTATGTTTTTTTGTCTTGGGTTCCCACTCTGTGTTTTACTCTGTAATTTTTAGAGCCCTCCATGGAGAGAGAGTGGAACGCTTTTTCTCATTCCTCCTTTGGTATTTATAGACATTGCGGTAAGAGTTGACCTTTTGGGGATCTGGCCCACGTTAGGAGGTTATTTCGGACATATCAGGTGAGTCGCGACCTCGACAGCGTTTTAGGCGGATACGGATAGCATCCTTAATCAAAGTGATCTCGGCGCCTATTACGCTTGCGTTAGTCGAAAGGAACGATCGGTATTATTGATTATCGTGAAATCGAATTATGATCCATACAGTTAGTCCTTCCGCTTATCATGGTCGCCTCGAGGTCGAAGCTGATGAGCGGATTTTGACGGTCGAGAAGTAAACTATTTTCGGGCGCGAGGGGAAATGGCAACTGCTCGTGACGAGGTCATGGCATCTCCTCACTTATTCCTCTCGTATAATGAAGGTCCGATCTCGTATACGAGTATTGCTGGCGAAGGGAAACAGTCGGTATGCCGCAATCGTGAATTGGGGTATGTTCTGTCCATACGGACTTTAAGGGCATAGGGTTTTATCGCCCTGGGTGGTAAGTCATCCATTTTTACGTAGTGATTGAGGCAGCGATTGTGACTGAACAAATGCATTATGGCCTTAATTGTGGCGGAGGCCGTTTTGGTAGAATCGAACCGCGTTCGATTATGCATTTAATGGCGCCTGTTGGTTTTCCCAAGAATTAATTTTGTTGCCTATAAGATGGTTTGGGATACTTGATTCTTGACATTCTCTAGTTCATTTGCAGCTCTTATATGTTGTGAACTTTAAAGATTCTTTCTTCTCTGCGAAAAGTTCTTGCTCGTTCTTAGTTGAATCCAACATCATTCTTTTAATCTTTAGGAAACTTTGATCAATGGCTGGTTCTTCCTCCCGTGAAGTTCTTCCGACGGTGGCACCGATTAATCCTCCGGTGATTGAAG
This sequence comes from Nicotiana noctiflora, assembly GCA_032618575.1. NCBI lineage: Eukaryota > Viridiplantae > Streptophyta > Magnoliopsida > Solanales > Solanaceae > Nicotiana > Nicotiana noctiflora. The sequence goes on from JASVEL010002754.1 coordinate 133,921, forward strand.
GCTTGTCTCCGGTGCTCGGGAATGACGGGCAAAATGAAATTAAGAGGGTTCCACTGGTAGATGAAATTCTTCCCGCAGCTGGGATCTTGGCGGTGGATTTCACCATCGACGGTGGGGATGACCCAGTGGATGAAGCCCCGTAAATGGGGGAAGTGGGTATGACCCAATTACGGGAATAAGGGCTCGTGCCTTCTCATGCTGACATCATGCTCGCCCGGCCAGAGGAGAGGGTCCATACCGACCATGTTGGGTACTGTATTTTTTACTCATACCCTTTCAGGCTGGGATTCAGGGTCCTACTTCCCAATTTGGTAGTCAACTTTTGTCGATACTACAATGTGTGCCTGGGCAACTCACCCCGTCTATATACAAACTTCTGGCGATGTTTCTAAAATTTGTGGAGTTAGCTGGAAGGACTGTCACACTGCAACATATGCTTGCTCTATACGCCCCCCAACGAGTGCAGGGGAGTATGCTCCGGATGATCCCACACGGTTCGAAGGGTTGATGGCTGCTCTAGACGACGAGGTCGAACCTTGCCTGTTTGAACATTTTTTCTATATTTGGACCGAGCATTTGGTGGCACCCTCTACAGGATTTCCAGAGACTTGGAATTACAGACGTAAGTTGTACTTTTTTAGCAATAGGATTGACTCTCTTCCTCTTCTTATTTTCAGATAATCACTATTTTCGTTATCGTTTCTGTAGCTGATAGGTCACCTCCGTCTCTATTCACCGGTTTGTGCGGGTGGCTCGAAGCCGTTGTCCCGCACACCGAGGGGGTCCATCCGTGGCCGTCTTTTTGGAGGAAATATGGCCGGGGGCCAGCTGTAGGTAGGAGGTTTGCACTCTCTCTGTGTGATTTATTCCAATTTTCAATACAACCTGGACTGACCTAGTCCTTTGTTTGCAGGAAGGGTGTACCGAGGTAGAGCCCCTCAATTGGCATTTCGGCGGCCTGGTGCGATTGCCAGGTTTTTTGCTGCACTAGTGCCAAGATAGGTGCCCAGGGCCGCATCGGTCGAGTCTTCCTTGGCACCGTCTCCTTCACGTCTCTTAATTTATGGCAGAGGTCCGTCCGGGACCGTTCTCCCACGAGACGGCTTGTCTTATTATGATGAGGAGGATAGGCCTTTGGTCAGGCACGAGATTATTTCTCCCCTGGCTCCGTCAGCAGCAGCTTGACCCGCTCCTCTCATTGTGATAAACCTGGATTCCCCCCCCCCCCTTCTGGGGCGAGGGAGGATACGGATGCGGTGCATTCTCCAGACGACGGGCTAGGAGGAGATGAGGCTCGAGAGGATCGAGAGGGAAGTGTCGCCCTTACTGCTCAGTCTTCCACTCATATGGTCGAGTTGGGGGAGCCTTCTCGGGTGGTCGTGGACATTGGAGGTTCGAGCACTCCTTCGACGTAAGTGGCGGCGGTGGGAGAGGGTTCTACGTCTGACTCTGATTTGGACTCTGAGGATGTCCGCATGTTTTATGACGGGATCACGAATGTGGCGGTCCATCCGGACGGGAGTCCAAACATAGTTTAAATTCCTATGAACGAGAATTTGTTGTTACTGGACTCTGCTTTGGTGTCGCAGCTTGGTCAGTTGTGTTCTGCAGTTAAGAACGAGTCGTTGAGGGGGGTGCCAGATGTTGGTTTGATGAATGAAGTAGTAGTGATGGGAATGAGGGTACGTATTCCGGGGTGATTGCTTGCTTGTTTGCTATTTATTTCCCTTTTCTTACAAGCTTCTGTACCCCTGTCTGACCCCTCATTTTTCATTTTGCAAGCATTTTTGTTGCAGGTAGAGAGCCTTCGTCGGGCCAATGTTCGGTCCGGGGTGCTTTTACACGTACTTGACAGGTGTCGTCATTACCAAAACAAGTGTAGGGAGCTTAGCGATCATATAAGGACTGATCCTCGTAATCGGGCATTAGTTGAAGAGTCCGCGATGAGGGAGTTGCAGGCGAACCAGGCTCTTGGTCGTATAAGAGCTTTAGAGGATCAGTTGCGTCAGATGAGTGACGAAATTGAGGCTGGGTGGAGGGCTTCGTTAGAGTGTGAGTGCTTATGCTTGACCAAAGTGACGGAGGTTACCTCAGAATGGAGTGGGACGGTTGATGCGCTGGAAGAAGAAGTGGCCGCTTTGAAGCGAAGGTTGGCCGAAGCCTCGGCCTGGGCGGATGAATTGGAGGGGGTTATCCGTGCTAACGATTCCTAGTTGTCGTTGGTAAGAGCTGCTGCTGCCTTTAGGGAGAGCAGCCTTAAGGGGCGGATTAGGGTTCTAGAGCGGGGCGCTCAGGACGCGGTGGGGCAAATCGCGCTCCTTGAGGAATTGAACAGGCGCATCCAAGAGCAATCCGCCTTTATGGGTGGCTCCCGTGAGGTTTGGGTTTATGCCGAGGCCCAGCGGGACGTATACAAGCACCCGTTTGAAGACGACATCATTTCCGAAGCAATTTTCGAAGGGGTGCGCTAGAGGGCGCGGGAGGCTCGTGTGGAATGCGGTTTTGATGCTGCGACGCCCGATATTGATGATAGTGCTGGTGGGAGTCTGGCAATGGTATGGGAACTATGGGTGATGGCAAAGGCGGAACAGGTGATGAGGCGGCGAGGGCAGGAGACGGTGCGTCTTTCGCAGGCGACAATGCTGATGGTCCCGAGTGGAAAAGAGTGATTGATTGATTTTTTTTACGGTTGTTGACGTATATTGTTGTTCCTCTTTTTTTTTTTGGATAATGTTTGGTTTGGTGTGGACGGGCATGGCCCGTGATTGTCCCTTTGAATCAAGGAGGAATTTCCCTTTTCGTGTTGCTCGATTACTGCTTGTTTCATTTATGCTTCCCCCTAGTTCAACTGTTGTTGAGGATTCGTTGATTAACTTGAGTCGAGGGCTCGTAGCCTGGGTACTGATTCAACTATGGTTGAATTAATTTGGCAAAGCCTCATGGCCTGAGTCCCAGTTCAACTGTTTTTGAACATTCGTTCAGTAATTTAAGTGGAGGGCTCGTAGCCCGAGTACTGATTCAACTATGGTTGAATTATGACACCAAAATCTGATGTCCTAGCTTAACCAAAATGATCCGTTTGAACACCCGAAATCACCCCCAGGCCCTCGGGACCTCAACTAAACATGCCAACATATCCCATAACACCATACGAACTTGTTCCAATCATAAAAACATGGCCTTAGACACAAAAATCATCAAATCATGATGGATTCAAGCCTAAATTTCAACTATAACTTCTGAAACCAACATTCAATCAAAAACCCGACCAAACAATGTCCGAATGACCTGAAAATTTGCAGACCTATCCAAAATCACCTAACGAAGCTACTCAAACTATTAGAATTCCATTTCAACTCCCGGATCAAAATCTCACCTATCGACCGGATTTCGCCAAAATTCCAACTTAGCCAGTTCAAGCCAATTTCTACACCGGAACTCCAAATTCAATTCCGATCGCTCCCCTAAGTCACAAATCACCTCTCGAAGCTAACCAAATCACTGGAATTCGATTTCGAGCCCTCTAACCATATAGTCAACTTCAGGTTGACTTTTCATAAACAAGATTCACTCTAAAAGGCTATATGCCTTATTTTCAACCAGAATTAATCTGAATTCACTCGATAGACTCTAACACAGGAATAACAACATAAAACAACTTAATGAGGGGAAACACAGGGCGGTAACTCATGTGACAACGGACCAGGTCGTCACAGTAGAGATGAATATGCGATCGCATAGTGTGGCGAGGTTGTTCACTGCGATCGCAGGCAGTGTAACGCGATCGCATAGAAGGTTTTGAGGGTCAGTTTATTCTTTCACTATGCGATCACATGAGGAAGGTCGCGATCAGATAGAGTATTTTGGAGGCCAGAAATTTTATGCATCGCGATCGCATGCCAAGGGTTGCGATCGCATAAGGTTAAAATGACGGACATAAGGGTTTTAAGCAAAGCATATCAGTCGCGAATCTTAGACATTTTCCTCCATTTTTGAGTTTCTTGAGAGCTAAGTGATGGGATTTGAAGGGAATTTCAGCGGGAAGTTATTGGAGGAAAGTTTTATGATCTAATTACATGATTTTATCCTAGAATCTTTATCTATATCACTGAAAATTGAAGGATTTAAGGTGTATCAATGGGGGATTTTTGCTCTAAGCCTAGGTTATAGAAAATCACTGGTTTGAATGGGCAAACGGAGTATGATTTTGATAAAATTTGTATGCACGGACTCATGGCGAGATAAGGAGTCTGAAAATATGACTTTTGTATTTTTTTGAGAAGCGAGCCCGGGGGTCGAGTTTTGGCATCTTCGTGATTTTTGGTGTAATTCGAGTTATTGCGATTGGGTTATGTTCCTTTAGCCTATTTTGATGTATTCTGATTGGTTTTGATCATATTTGGCTTCTGAGGAGACCGATTTGCGAGGCAAGCGCACGTCGAGCTTGGACTTTTGCCGGTTCAAGGTGAGTGGTAGTAATAAATGATATATTGAGGGTTTGAAACCCCGTATGTTCACTACACAATGCTATATTGGGATGAAACACACGTCATGTGACGAGCGTGATGGTATTGTGACTGGGGATTTGGACATGGTCCTTCCCGATTGATAGTTTATAGTGCATATTGACTGAGACTGAGCTTATACATATATAATTGGGCTAGTTGCCATATTTGGGGACTTGTGCCGATCTGTAGAATATTAGGGGAACCTGTGGAGCTAAATGACCTCAATACTAAGTTGAGCACATACTCTCAGCCATATTCGTAGCTGTATAGCATGACATGAACCAATACTAGATGTATACTCTAAGTGAGAATACCTAGGGTAGAAGACCTTGTTCTAGCTGAGTGGGCCCGAGAGGCCGAGTCTATCTTGACTGAGAGGGGTCGAGGACCCATTGTGAGGTATTGATATATATACCGGATCGGGCTGCATGTCGCAACAGTATATACATATACATATATAGGATCGGACTGCATGCCGCAGTATATATATATATATATATAGAGAGAGAGAGATCAGACTGCACGCCGTAGTAATATATATGTGGATCGGACTGTACGCCACAATATTATAGCGCTTGGGCTGAAGGAACCCGTCCAGAGTCAGCACACACCCCTAGTGAGCACACTATATATTATTGGATCAGGCTGCGCGCCGCAGTGGTATATATATTATATTGGATCGGGCTGTACACCGCAACATTATATATATTGGATTGGGCTGCACGCCGCGCATGTATTATATATATATATATATATATATATATATATATATATATATATATATATATATATATATATATATATATATTGGATCGGGCTGCACGCCGCAGCAGTATGAGTGAGGATCGAGCTGCACGCGCGCAGTAGGGCTAGATAAGTGTTGGATCAGTATGAGACAGTAGTGGACTGGAACCGGACTTACCATTGTAGAGATGATTTACATGTACGATTATTCTTAGAACTGTTTAGTGATAATGTAGGTGTTCTTACTTTCAGTTATTATTTGTTATTTACTACTCACTGAGTTGGAAGATACTCACTCCACTCCATGCACCTTGTGTGGAGATACAGGTATCCAGGAGGGCAGTTGATCTATACACTGCTGCTATTTCTTCTGCCAGCTGAGGAGACATCGAGGTAGCTGCCGGCATCCGCAAGACCCGATCTCTCTTTCCTTCTATTTATGTCTTTTGTCATTCTTCTTAGACTTGGATTGTATAGGGTGTTTTCCTTTCTAATAGAGGCTCAGACTTGTGACACCGGATTCATTGGGTTGTATTTCATATATTTCTGTTTTCCGCATTTGATGTTTCGTTTATGAAAGCAGGCTATTAACTCTAAATGAATCAGTATTAATTAATAATTGACTGGTTATCTGGAAAATTGGTCGGGCTTGCCTAGCAGTGTGTTGGGCGCCATCACGACCGAGGTTTGGGTCGTGACACCAATACTTGATACAATATAGTACGATTATATAAGATTTTTGGTGTAGAGTTGTGATTGAAACTTGAAGAAGATGGAGATCATAATTGTATCATAATTTTTCAAAAATGCATCACGATTGTATTATACTTGTATATGTATCATAATTGTTGAAGGGATTGTATTATAAATGTATGATAATTGTATATTCACAGTATATTGTTACGAGCAATTGTGAGTTCGTGAAGAATTTTACGACTTGTATCACAAATATATGATAATTATATATTAATTTATTAGTATTGTATCATGTGTTATTTGGGTATTAATGTACCATATACAAGTTAGACACAATTATAATACAAATATGATACAATTATCATAAAATTCCTGAAGATTTCTTCATTTTCAGTGTTGTCCGATCTCCCAGCAAAAGAACGATACAATTGATGATTTTTAACAATATAAAGCTGCCGAGAATAGTGGAAAGAGAAATGATGGAGATTCGGGCATATATTAAGGATTTTGATGCAAAACGGGAAGGAAAGCGAAGAGGAGAGGGAAAAAAGAGAAGGTAATGATATAATTGAATCCCTTAATTGAAGACATTGATAATGAGGCGGATCCTTTTAAAGAACAATCTACATCATTTGTAAGAAAACCTAGATATTTATTAAAAATTATAAAACATAGAGAATATAGGTAATTAAGTTTCGAATAAAGTATAATTAAAATCCCTAACATAAATATTTAGATATCTAAGTTGGGCCATCCTTTAATTCCATAAACTCTCGGAATATGCACAAAGGGGTCAAATATGGGATCTTCAAAATTCCATTAAACTATTGGACTATTCATTAAGAAATCAAAGACAACTCAAATATGTCTTGCTTAAAGTCCTACGTTCGATAAATACGCCACTAACACCCTCGAATAACGTAAAATAACGAGAACAATCAAGGGATAAACAAAATTGTAACCTACATGCTTATCAATAAAATCTTTTTTTCTTAATAATTGTTTGTGATTGCAATTTTAATTTTCTCGCATAAATTCGTTGCGAATTAACAATATGTGCTATACTGGAAATGAGTCCGAGACTGAGAGTCTTTGATTAGGAAGGTAATGGAAACGCCACTGGGATTGAATCCCCTTTCTTGATTCATTCTCCGTTTTTGATGCCGTGCAATTGAAGCATGGAGTTCCTGGTTTGAAGCGTTCTGATTTGAAACGTTTCGGGGAATTTTATGTGCGACTCTTCACGTACTTAACCCTAAAATATCCAGGGATAAATAAAATTCTAAATTATGAGGAAAAATTCATAAATTTGAGAAATTAGATAAATATCATTTATGTTCAATGACATATGACACGCGACTGATCTAAGGCCCTCTTTTTATAATTATGAATAGATAAATATTTTAAGAAAGTATTTAAATAATAAGAAATTGATATAAATTTACATAAATTCTAAATGCATCAGCTTATCACTAAAAAATTATTTGCACCTGATATTTAAACTCAACAAATAGATGCATGACACATGTTTATACATATAACTTTTATCACTTAACTATGATTAATCATAATAAGTTAATATGTTTTTGTGGCAGGTAAGTATATACCATCCTCATATTCTGATCTGCAATTTTTCTTAGATAAAAGGAGTACAATTTTTTCCATATTCTCCTTTTCTTGTTGTTCCATATTCGCTACCATCAATCAAAAATAGAATTAATTACAAAGTGAACTTTATTAGATGGCGTAAAAAAATTGTTATAATTAAAAAAAACATATAAAATGCATATCGTGAATGTTATTTTATAGACAAAATTACGTAATAATACACTTCAGAAGTTAACCTTGCAACCGGATGACCCAGATTTAAGTTTACAAATATGAATCCCAATATTATTTGGCTGAGATCCGAAAAAAACTTTTATGCCCTTTTTGTTCTGACGCAAATTGTTCATGGGTTTTTATTCTATTTCTTATCCAAGCTTACAGATTCCTATCTCAGCTATAAACATACAACAAACAGACCTAAAATTTCTTATTTTCCAAGTTTTTTATAGATGAATTTGCTCCAAAGTTTATGATTTGATATAAACTCAACAAGAAAAGAAAATTTGAAAATTCATCATTTAGTAGAGAAATTAGCGAAAAAATTATGTTTATGTATAAATAGTTAGATAAAAGTGAGAAAATATAAAAATTCTATTTTTCAGTTTTAACTTCATCTGTACAGTAATGTATATTGATGTATAAGTTTGTATAAACTTGTATATGAAATGTTGATTGATGTATACCAGTATTTCGCTGGGGAAACAAACTTAACCAAACACAAAAGCAAAAGGGTACTCTGAAAAAACTAAAAATAAAAAAACATGCAACAAAACTAAAATTACTATCATGAAAGAGATACTTACTTCAAAAAAAAAGATCAATGTTGTATAACAGTATTTTTACACCTAATATACAATATTATACAACGTTATACCCACATTATAATTTTGTATAATGTTGTATAATATTGTATAATGATGTAGAATGGTGTATACAAAATTTGATTTCATCTTGACCATCCTTCTTCAACTAGTATAGTTCCCAAAACCAATGTTGATCATACAATGTTAACCCAACACTCAAGATTCTTATTATTACAATAATTTAGAGTTTTTTTTATAAAGAAAAGCGAAAATGGCTATCAAAGTTTCAATATACCTCAAAAGCATAAGTACATTAGGTGCCATTAGCACAAAAACACTAGAGAAATTAACTGCAAAATTTGGAAAAAGGGATCAAAAAGACACAATATCCTAAGTCAAAGAAGATATGTCAAAAGCTAAGAATGCTGAGACGTGCGGAATAAGCTTTTACTTAGATCTTTGCCTCATTTTTTGGTGCTTCCTCTTCAACCTCCTCATATGTTTCATCTTCCACTTAGCTCTCATGGTGAATCAGCTACGCCTTAAGGGATTGCTCTTTACTTCCTGACCAGAACGAACTTATCGTCACTTTAGAGTTAGATTTTCAAGCTCCTTCAATGGAGTTTAGAATTTAGATGCAACAAAATTTCAATTTTAAATTTGGACACAGATAAATCGAGATTCAAATATTTGAGATCTATAGAAATTTATAAAGATTAAGCAACTTAGTAGAGAAATTTTAGTTCTATAAATATTCAGATCTAAGTGAGTGAGAGAAGAGAAAGAAAAGAGAAAGCAAAGAGAGGCTTAGAGTATAGAGTGTGCTGGGAAAATGAAATTAAAGAAACCCTAAACGTGTGTTTGTAATAGTGGCTAAAGTCTGAAAATATTATTTTAGATTATATACAATTTAGGCTAAACTAGGTAAAGATTTCAAATATGGGCCATTTTTTGTTGGGTTGATAAGCCAGCTGACAAGGGCTGAAATTATCCCTATTTTATATATGATTTGAACGTGTTATTTGGTGAAATATTTTCAGGGTTCTATTAAAGTCAACCATGTCAAGCACATTTTCATTTTTCTTCAATATTCACAAAATTTGATCAACGTGTACATGATCGAATAGACTAAAAAATATAGTTACTCAAAGGTGAATTAAACAATTCAATTATTAAAGTCTTGTCGATAATTAAAGATGTTCATAGATAAATCTAGTGAATTGTGTTAGAAAGACCTCATACAGGAGATGTGAGATGACTACGTTTCATATACTTGATATTTATGATAATTATATACTCAGAATAATAGTTTTGACGAAAAATATATACTACTGATAGTTACTCCTTAATAGTATAAAATATTAAACAGAAAATATAGAAATAAACTTGATGCACTAAAAGGTTAAATTATGAAAAAATTTAAAAGAAATTAAACTTTTACTTCAAATACACTTTCAAGCTACAAATTGAGAGCTATATTTCTTACAAGTTTTGCTTGGAAATGTCAAATAAATGCCAGTTCATGGTACAATAAAAAGACGGCATGGTTAGGGTATCATCTGGTTGGTGTGGTGTAGTGGTTATCACGTCAGTCTTACACACTGAAGGTCCCCAGTTCGATCCTGGGCATCAACATTTTTAAAAATTATGGTCCACCTTTTGCTGTTCCTCTTGAATTCCTATTTGATTCTTCTTTTAAAAACTAGATGATGCGCCCGTGCCCAATTGTTGTTTCTTTTTATTTTTTACTTTTTTCATCTTTTTAATATTTCTTGGTCTATTGTCAATTACACACTTTATACGTCTTTAGTGAAAGAAGAAATGGAATAGGTTTTTCTATAATAACGTATAGAATCACGATTACATGTATTGTTATTTATTTTTTGTATTATGTGCATTTTAATTTTTCTGAAATCGTATTACTATACCAATCACTTTGAAACATTTGTCGAGTTTAATGCTTTATTATACAATGATTAGATAATAATTCAAATAGAATTTTAATTATTTCTACATAGGGCATCTTTTATTTTAATATATATTTTTTTATATCACTAAGCCTTAAGTTAATTATTATTAAATAGTAATTAAAAAGTTAGTTGAGAAATAATTCGTCATATATTTTTTTGATTTTTTAAATTGAATGATATATAGTTTTATTCTTTTAGTATTTTCAGTGTGTTAATGCATTATCTTTTTCTTTTTTACTAATCATAAGTTAAATATTAATATTATTCCCAAATAGTTGATGAAAAGGTATTTTTTGGTTCTTTTAAATAATAATCGTGATTTTAATTATTAAGAATTTTAACAAGAAACTTTGTGATTTGTTCTATTGGAATGACATAATATTTTTTTCTAGTTTCATTCGATATGATTGAGATACTATTTAGGGTATTAATGCAATCATCATCACAATAGTAGTATTTGTTGAGACTATTTTAAAAATATTAAATGTATATTTATCTATTTTAAATTTTTATAATATTGAATTCTAATTGAATAGAGTATGTACTCAACTAACTTCGATCATAGAGGGAGAAGTATAATATTGTATGACGATACTTCTCATACTTCTTAATATATAACAATTTTTAAAATATAATAATTTCACAAATTAGTTGTCTTCATTTTTACTTCTGATATTCTCAACTCATATTTCTAGAGAGGGGATAATTATTATAATTTTTTATATTCTATAATCAAAAAGGGAACTTGAAACTATATTTTATTCTTAAATAATAAAAAATTCGAATTTTATGAAGTATTCCAATTGAAATTTGTATAAAATGATATCAATTGATAATGATATAATAACATTTGAATGTCAATCTACATATAGTATCATTAATTTTTTTAATGAAATCTTCTTTATTGAAATATTTAATAAATAAAATGATATTTCTTAAGAAAATAATAGAATTGTAATATATAAATGTATGTGACCTTAGTATTTTTAATCGGGCGAACATTTGAATATAAATTATCAAAATAATAATTATTCTAGTTCAAAGGACTTGTTGAAAAAAATAACAATAAAATCAAGTAATGAATTTAATAAAGATAGTAAAGGTTGAATGGAAAGTGGGGTCCACCTAAAGAATTTAATAGCTTATGGACACGTTAGTTTTGGTTTTTTCCGTTATTAAGAATCCATAACAAAACTTTTGAGCCTAGTATACAAACAAACAATGCACTAATATATTTAAAATGACTATTATGCCCTTGGTCAACCTCCTCTCCTCTTTTCTATATAATAGAATAAACAATAGTCAAAAACACCTTCTTTTAAGAACATTAATTTTCAACAGAAAATGCCCAGAGAAAAATTCCCATAAAGTAGAATCCTTGTGAGCCCTCTTTTGATGTTCCTGTTAAAATTCCTATTAATTATTTATTTTTTATTTTTTTTTCCGTAAAGAATCAGTTTTTTCATTATTTTTCTTTCTCAATAGATTTTAAATATTTCAGTTGGCTTCATTTGTTTGCACTTAATAGATGTTTGAATCGTAATGATTCAGATATCAAAATTAAGTGAGTTTGGTTTTAAAGTTTGAATCTTAATTATTCAAATCTTAATAATTAAATGTGTTTTGTTTTATTTTACAACCACTTAATGGGTCTGAATAGTTGTGTATGATTAAGATATATAACACAGCTTTAATTTTATTAAGATCTTATCACATAATCATTTTTAACTGCTGCCACCGCCTACCGGTATCAACTACCACCATGCCACCACCACCACTACAACCACCACCATGCCGCCATTATCCTCAATCATAGCCTCCATTATCGACCATCATCACCACCCCTGTCACGGCCCAATTTTCCCTCCGTTGAGTTTCGTGATGGAACCTAGTCTTAAGGACTATGTAAGCTTAATAATTGCGGAATAACAACCATGAATAATAATATCCAAAATTCTCTTGAAATAGAATTTTTATACAATGAACATCTTCCCAAAATCCGGTAGTACAAGTCATAAGCTCTATATAGTTTTTCCCTACCATTTCTAAACCCAACTTTAAGAAAATAAGTAAAGTAGTGAGAATATAAAATAAGAAGGTGACTTCCAGCTTATTCTTAACTCTAGCACTTGTTGATGATGTTTCACAGCTCCTTGTACCCATTTCCTCCTCTACCACTAGTGTTTCTAGTTGCTCCTTCTCGTTGTCCTTAGCTTGAATTCGAGCAGCTGCAGAGCTACCATAGATAGCTATGGGATTCTTTCTGGGTCAACCTTGAACCTGTCCTTGTCCCCTTCCTCTGCCTTTCGCCATGAAAACACAGTCAGCATACGTTTACTATCATGCGCCGAGAGCATGCATTGATATTTCTACATAGCATAGATGACTTGGAATTTGGATTAATTACAACATAATAAAAATAGATAGACCTAAAATCAAGAAATAAAATAATACAAAAGATTTAAATATCTCCTCATCCAAGCATATGGGTATTTAAAGGGTGGGCCGAGCCGGGTTGGGAAAAAGGTGACCGATCGGTTTCCAATTCGGGACGGTTACGAGTTTTTCAATGCCGGGCTTAACGGGTTCGGGTCCGAATCTATCTGGATAAATAATGAACCGGAAGTGTTACGGGTCCAAGAGGTCGGGTCGCGTTAATGTTTTTTTTATGCTTTGTATAAGTAAAGTAAAAATATAAACAACAAAAAAATCTTATAATAATAGTATTTGAATAAAGGACGCAAAGACTTCAAAATTCTTATATTTGAATATTTCATTAAGAATTTAAGATAATAGAATACAATGGAGATGGAAAAAAATTGCATTTATAATTTGCAAGTTCAAACTTGCACATTAAAGTTTACATACTTCAAATCAAAGTTCAAACTTGCACTTATTGCTTAATAATACTTCAAATTAATCTAACTAAAACATTAAGCATAATACATCTAATAATCTTAAAATAATACAAATTGTCTCAAATCAATAAGCTTAAAATTTCAAATACGAATTTCTGGAGAACGGTCAAGACAACTCTCCATATGCCTCCTTAAACAGCATGTGCAATCCCGCTTTCGACAAAGATTTAAGACTCAACCACAGTTCTTGCACTTTACTTCGTGAACTTCTTCATTTTCTACTACCAAATCAAAGTGTTCCCAAATGTATGAATGCACTTTAGAATCACGAGGCATGATTTAACTTGAGTTGAGAATTTGAAAAATGAGAGATGAGTGAATAAATGAAAAAGAGGGGGGGGGGGTGTATTTATAATTTTTCAAAAAGCTAAATAAGTAATTACTAAAAGTGTTATTTTTTTAACAAAGTTGCCCAAAAAGGAGTTATTCTTGCAAAATATTTGAAGGCCAACGGTCATGACTTCAAAAAAATCAAATACTATAGTTGTTGAACTGGGTTGGGCCGGTTAACCAGTTCAAAGTATTTTTCGTTGATCGGATTTGACCCGTCTGGTTAACCGAATTTTTTTTATTGAATGAACAGCCCCCTAACCCAACCCGCCCGACCCCCTAATTACCGGTTCGGGTTACAACCACTTTGGGTCGATCCGAAAACGGGTCAACATGGCCCGTCAAATAGGCTTATACAAACATATCTAGCAAAAGTTAGAGACCAATAATAATGGTTGAAAATCTAACCAACTAGAAACTAATGCTTACTAGAAGAGTTTTAGAATATTAAAGATGTAACCACAAGAGTGTGAGTCTTGCATAACAAATCAACAACAACAACTCAAAAAAATCCCACAAGTAGAGTATGAGGAGGGTAGTGTGTACGCAGACCTTTCCCCTACCCGAGGAAGTAGAGAGGTTGTTTCCGATAGACCCTCGGCTCAAGAAGACGAAAAAAGACAATATTTTCGTACCATCAACAGAAACCATAAAAATAATAACAGCATAAGAACCAGAAAATAGATGAAAAGCAATAACAATAACCAGTAAATAAGGCCCGAAACTATGAAAAAAGTCGCCTTGCATGCCAGATCATTACTTACAATTACGCACAATTGCGCATAATTGAAAGCTCAACACAACCATCAACACAGCCATCGCTGATTCCACCTAGCAGCAACTACCGACAAAGTGGAGCCTAATATTTGTAAGTTTCGAAAGAGCCTCTTCCATACTAATTCTTGCATCAGGTATCGTCACAGTGCAACTCAAAGCTAATTCCATGATAGAAAGCAGACACTGCATCTTTGCATCAGTTTGTTCATCCCCTGGATGTTCCAAATTAGCATCCACCACATTATGAATTCCACCTGGAAAAGAATCGCTAACCCAACTTCTTATGCTCAATTCTCCGGTAAATATATCATCACTTGGTCTCATTCCTGTAAACGTCTCCATCATCAGGATGCCAAAACTATAAACATCACAGCTCGTGGATACTATACCATCCTGTCCATACTCTACAATCATGCATGGTAAAAAATGATCAAGGACATGCTAAGCACTATTTAGGTTATTTTAAAGTTGTAAGTAAAAAGTTCTGATACCTGGAGCGATATATCCTAGGGTTGCAATTGTACGTGTTTGAACAAAATCCTCCCCTGCATCCAACAATTTTGCGATGCCAAAATCACTGACATGGCCAACCATTTCTTGATCTAGCAAGACATTGCTTGGTTTTAAGTCGCAATGCCCCACAGGTGTTGAATAGCCATTGTGGAGATAGTCCATCGCGGATGCAACATCTACCATTATATCTAATCTACGCATCATGTCTAAGAAAAAGTTATGAGAATATAGCCATTTTTCAAGTGTTCCCTTCGGCATGTATTCCAATACTAAGGCTTTGAAATCAAGGTTGGAGCAACTAGTGATGACTTTAGTAAGATTTCGATGGCGGAGATTGCGCAGCATCTCACATTCTATATCAAAACTTTTGAATGCACCCTCCAATTGCACATTGAATACCTTTGCTGCGAAAATGGTACCATCCTTAAGTATCCCTTTGTAGACCTTGCTGAAACTCCCATTACCAGGCAAGTTGCTTTCACTAAATCCTTCTGTTGCTTGTTCAATTTCATAATAAGAAATTCTTTCATGCTATTTGACAAGCGACAAATCAGCTTGATCTACATGCTTTTTCATCTTTCTCCATCTTAACATCGCATATCCACCGACCAATGCAAAGAGTGATCCTATCCGTAACAGAATATATAAACCTATAAGCACTCTTGTTCTTCTTGACTTCTTTGTATATTTTGGAGGACATGGTTTCACGTTAAATCGGGAGTCACCACAGAGTACATCATTGGACAGGAAGGATTGGCTCGTGATATTTGCAAAAGGTCCACCGGTGGGAATTTCACCACTGAGTTTATTAAATGAGATGTTCAGGTGTTTAATATACACAAGAGCTTCTAATGACTTTGGAATCTCACCACTAAGATTGTTAAAGGACAAACCCAAGAATTCCAAGGCAAGAATTTTCCCTAATGAATCTGGAATAAGCCCATCTAGTTTATTGTGTGCTAAAGAAATATTGGTCAATCTATCTAGACCTCCTATAGAGCTAGGGATATTACCTGAGAAATTATTTTTTGACAGTTCAATGAGTGTGGCAGCCTTTAAATTTCCAATCTCCAGAGGAATTTGTCCACTTAATAAATTGGACGAAACATTGAATTCCATATCTCGAAGGCTTCCCAAGCTTGCAGGTAATATCGAATTCAGCCTGTTGTAAGCCAGATTAAGTTTCCTTAAACTGGTAATGGTCCCTAAGCATGGTAGCACTGCTAAGTTGCTCGGACACGGGTTCGGGTGTCCGACACGGGTGCGGATCTAAAGGTCGGATCCTTCGAGATGTAAATTCTAAGATTCGGGGATACGGATCCTAGTGTGGATACGGGTGCGGGGATCCGGCTAAAATTAATTCAAAAATATAAAAATATCTCTAAATTTGTAAGAAATTTAGTGGAATACTTAGCATATCTTGTAAAGTGTATTTCTTTTTTATTCTCAAATTGTAAATAAGTAATGGATTGATATCGTAGATAAGGAATGTTATTTTCTTCAAATTGTATCCTAGTTTTTATTCTGATTTCGGGACTCAAATTGAATCTTGTATCGAATTTTTTCGTCTGTTGTGGTCAAAGTACCCAAAAGTGTTTGACGGTTTGACCATATCCGGTACGGATTCCATACCCACACCCATACTAGTGTCGTGTCGACACGGGTGCGGCACCTAAACTGAAGTGTCGGAGCAACTTAGTAGCACTGAACCGGTAATATGATTTCCCGATAGGTCTAATTCACCAAGATTCTGTAAATTGCAGACAACATCTGGTATGGTTCCTCCTATCTTGTTTCTATGTAGGTAAACTTCTTGAAGTTTCAGCATGCGTTCGATGGTTTTCGGAATATATCCACTCAACTCATTGTTAAATAGACTCATCCTTGTCATTCCAGTAACATTGCCAATTTCTTCAGGAATGAAGCCCTTCAGTTTACAACCTTGTCCATCAAAAATCTGCAGAGAGTTAGAGAAATACCCAACAGATTGAGGTAAAACACCATCAAACGGATTGTCAGAGAACCTGAGCTCTCTCAGTTTCCTACAATTTGTCAAAGGTGTTAGGAAGCTCAATGTTGAATCATTGAAAAAATTATTCGCCCCCAAGGCCAAAACCTCAAGGTATTCTAAGTTACCAAGAGATTCAGGAATTGGACCTGTGAATCTGTTGAGTGCGAGACCAAGTTTTCTGAGTCTTGACGAATTTGAGATAGTAGCAGAGATAAAACCACTCAGATTATTATCACCACAAAAAGTTCTACTAGGCTGGTCATTTTACGGCCTAAATCTGAAGGTAGAGTACTGAAAGCCTATTTACTCCAAGTCCAAGGACCCTCAGTGCCAATATGTTGAAAATGCTTGCAGGGACAGAACTAGTAAACTCGTTTACAGTTAAATCCAGAAACTGTAGATTCTTAAGATTACCTAGCTCCGCTGGTATCTCTCCTGTCATGTGGGGGAAATATATGAGTACCAATTTGGCGGAAGAGAAGAGAAACAAAAGATAGCAGTACTAGTAAATCATTCATGAAGTTAATTTATGGTTCTAAATTTTATGATGTTTATTGAATTAGTTAATGGATGCAGCAACTAGGATTTTCCTGAACCTGTGAAACTGTTGTACGAGAGATCAAGTGTTCTGACTCTTGAAGAATTTGAGATTGAAGCAGAGATAGAACCACTCCGATTATTCGATCTGCAAGAAAATTCTTCTAAGCTGGGAACTCCACGGCCAAAATCGGATGGTAGACGACCTGAAAGCCTGTTTTGAGAAAGATCTAACAACTGCAGTGCCGACAAGTTGAAAATGTTTGTAGGGATAGAGCCCGTAAACTCATTCTTGGATAATCCCAGCAACCGTAGTTTCTTTAGATTTACCTAGCTCCACTGGTATCTCTCCTGTCAAGTGGAAAAATACTATATGAGTACCAATTGGCAGGAAGAATATTTTAATTATATTTCTTGCAAAAAGTAATACTATTACATTACCTTGCAAGTGTTGATATCCAAGATATAATTCTGTAAGATCTTTTAAGTTGGCTAACTCTCTTGGTACAGTTCCAGTGAACTTATTGCTAGACAATGACAACATTTGAAGCTTTCTGCACTTTCCTAGGTTTGGTGGAATAACACCATCTAGGTTGTTAACTGGGATGTGAAGAACTTCCAAGTTTGGAAGATTTTCACATATAGTTGTTGGAAGATTACCAGCAACATTGTTTTTGAAAAGAGTAATGATCCGCATTGTGGTAATGTCACGACCCAGATTTCCCACCTTCGGGGTCATGATGGCGCCTACTAAATAGAAGCTAGGCAAGCCAAATATTAATTACATCTCCATTAATAACCAATTTCTTATTAACAACATAAAAATTACAGCGGAATAATCAAAATTAGCGGAAGACTTAGTCGGATATGATAAAGAAAAATCCAAATCTGATACACTACCCAAGACCGGTGTCACAATACTCACGAACTTCTAAGAATAATACACATAATTGTTTGAAAGAAAATACAAGCTGTTTATCTCGATTACATGAGATAACAAAATGAAAAGCATAGATAGGAGAGACAACGGGTCCTGCGGACGCCTGCAAGGCTACCTCGTAGTCTCAGTAGTCGGAAAATCCACAAGTCGCTACTGCCGCTGCTGCTGTCCGTAACCTGTATCTGCGCAAAAAGAGCGCAGAGTGTAGTATCAGCACAACCGACCCCATGTGCTGGTAAGTGCCTGGCCTATCCCAGCGAACTAGTGACAAGGCTAAGGCCAGTCACCCACCTAAACCTGTACAGTTGCAATATAGATATATATATATATATATATATATAATACATTATAAGGAAATACTCTGCTCTGAAATAACAGTCAATAACTCACGATATCCAGAATAATTTAATCAACAGAATAAATCTTACTTTCATGTCTCAATTCCTCTCTCATTTCATATCTCGTGGTAGGCGTACCACCCGCTCCCAACTATCACAATAATTATATCTTGTGGTAGGCGTACCACCCGCTCCCAATATATCAATAATTATATCTTGTGGTAGGCGTACCACCCGCTCCCAATTATATCAATAATTATATCTTGTGGTAGGCGTACCACCCGCTCCCAAATATATCAATAGGCTACCGGCAACTATGGCCAATGAGATTTCAATCACTTCGTGGTCGGCGTACCACACGATCCCATTTCTTATTATATGAGTGGTCGGCGTACCACACGATCCCATTTCGTAAATATATATATATTACCGGCATTTAGCCAATAATCTCTATATCAACAATATTTATAATTACCGGTTTTTAAACCAATAATTTATAATAGTTTCAACAATTTACCTTCATTACCGGTATAAAACCAATAATTCTTATTCAACAATTTATTCATAACTAAATTCATATTCCTACAAACTAGGATAGAACAAACACTTACCTCGAATGTTTACGAACAACTCAATCCGTAGCAATGACTTTTCCTTTCAAATTCAGCTCCAATCCAATCGTATCTATACACAATTGACTTAATATCATCAATTCTACTTAACAAACTAGTTCATAAGGCTAAATATAATTTTTACAACATTCTGCCCGGAATAGTGAAAATCGACCCCGGGCCCACATCTCGAAAAATTTCAAAATTCATATTTCCGGAATCCTCGTCTCGCCACGAGTCCGTACATACCAAATTCACAAAAATTGGAGTTCATTTGACCCCTGAAATCACTATTTCTATCCAAGAGGGTTTTCTACCATTTTCAACAAAAATTCTCAAATTAAACACTAAAACTTGCAATAGATTCAAGTTATACCACCAAAATTGAGTTAAGAACACTTACCCCGTTGTTTTCTCCAAAAATCCCTCGAAAAATCGCCATATCCGAGCTCCAAATCGTCAAAAATGGCAATATATTTTCGGACCTCAAATATATTCTGTCCGGCACTATTCACGGTTACTGTTCACGGTTACTGTTCACGGACACTGTTCATGGTCACTGTTCACAGTAGATTTTTCTGCATTTTCTGCGCACTGTTCATGTGCACTGTTCATAGCAGATTTTTTTCTGCAATTTCTGCCCATTTTCTAAGTCCGGAATTATTCCGAGACACCTCCGAAACACTCCCGAGCCCTCGGGCTCCAAACCAAATATGCACATTGACTCTAAAACATCACACGAACTCGCTCGAGTGATCAAATCGCCGAAATAACATCAAAATCATCAATTTTCATCAAATCAAGGCCTAAGTTTCCAAAAACTTCCGAAAATACACTTTCGATCAAAAACCGGACCAAACGATGTCCGAATAACCTGAAATTTTGCGTACATATCCAAAATCACCTAACGAAGCTACTGCAACTGTCGGAATTCCATTCCGACTACCGGATCAAAATATCACCTATCGATCGGATTCCGCCAAAATTCCAACTTCGCTAAAATAGGCTAACTTCTTCACCGGACCTCCAAAATTACTTCTGATTGCGCTCCTAAGTCTTAAATCATCCCCTGAAACTAACCGAATCATCGGAATTCAGTTCCAAGCCCTCTAACTCATAAGTCAACATTGGGTTGACTTTTCCAACTTAAGCTTTCCTTAAAGAGATTAATTGCCCCTTTTCCTACCAAAATTGATCCGAATTGACTCAAAGTTTGCACACAAGTCACATTCGACATTACGGACTTGTACCAACTTTCGGAATCACATTCTAACCCCGATATCAAAATTTTCACTTCCGGTAGAATTTTCTCATAAACCTTCAAATTTCTATATTTAGCCAAATGACTTCAAAATGACTTCCGGACATCCGAATTCACTTCCCATCGCTTTCCCAACTCCAAAATCACCATACGGATCTACTCCCAGACTCGAAATCCCAAATGGATATCTATAACTCTGAAATGCCTTCCAACCCAAATTTATGAAATTTTTCTAAAATACTAACTTCCACCATATACGCCGAAATGCTCACGGGTTATCAAAAACCAAATCCGGACATACGCCCAAGTTCAAAATCATCATACGAGCATGCTGGAACTTTTAGATCCCCATTCCGAGGTCATTTACTCAAAATTCCAATCTAGTACATTTCTTCAACTTTAAGCTTTCGAAATGAGAATTTCCATTTAGATTTGACTCCAAACTTCCTGAATTTTAATTCTGACCATACACACAAGTCAATATACCTGAGATGAAGTTGTTCATGGCCTCAATCTGCTGAATGACGCGTCGGGGCTCAAAACGACTGGTCGGGTCGTTACAGGTAATGTTAAAGATTGATGGAGGTATAGAGCCAGAAAGCTGGTTTAGTTGTAGGTCTAGGATAGTCATGTAACGAAGAGTACCGAGTTCTTGAGGGATCTCTCCTTCAAGAAAATTGCGCGACACGCCCAATCTTTCTAGTTTTGTTAGATTGGAAAGGGGAGGTGGAATTTTCCCGCAAAATTGGTTGCTTGAAAGGCGTAGAATGCGAAGGTTTGGTAACAGACTTAAGAATGATGGAATGATACCAATAAAGTTATTGCTTTCGAAAATAATCATTTTCAACCTCTGCAAATGAGACAACTCTTCTGGGAACTTTCCATGAAAAGTGTTGTTATTGATGCCAAGGGAAACAAGAAATGAGAGGTTTCCAATGTGTGGAGGAACGGTACCATAAAGTTGCATGCTAGAAATGTCTAAAGCTGTGACTCTATTGTGGCGCGAGCTACAAGTGATGCCAATCCAGCTGCAAACTGGGTTGGAGGACGACCAGTTGCTTGCTATGATATCATTAGGATCAGAAGAAGAAATGTAAGATTTCAAGGCAAGAAGAGCATCTTTATCGGTGCTAATATTGGGAACAATAGCCAATGAAGTATGGTAATGAAGAAGAAGAATGAAAACAGCAAGATCAAACAGAAGATTACAACTTCTGCCCATAGCTATTAACCAAGAATTGATGAGGCAAAGCAATGATCAAATTTTATGGTTTGAGCATACAATCAACAAGTCTCTGTTGACATTATGGTATCAAATTCAATCCATGCAAATGTACTGTCATTAGTAAACTGATATATGATTGAGGGGAGACAGCATTTTATTATAAAAGACATTTTAAAAATAGTTGTTGACTTGGCTATCTTAATTTGGGGTCTGGTGCCATAGTGGAAAGACTTCTAGGACGAGGGCAATTTTGCACACTTTATTAACGGTAAGGGTGAATTTAAACAAAAAGTATAACGTAGGATAAATGTAAAATATCGGGCTTTTTTCCCTTTTTCTTTCGCTAGTTTCTAATCCTTGCCCCAACTTTTGTTTTTTTAATTTTCTTGAGACACATGGTTTTTATTTTTTTTATATCTTATTGGTAAATTTAGAGAGTTTTGGTTCACTCTTAAAGAATCCTCTTAAATTTTTTAATTTACATTATTTTTGATGATTTGCTTTCCAAAGTATTTACCTTATTTATTTTACTACTCCCTCCATTTCAATTTATGTGAACCTGTTTCCTTTTTGGTTCGTGCAAAAAAGAATGACATCTTTCCTTATTTGGAAACAGTTTACCTTTATACAATGATTTATAGCCATACAAAATATGTATGCCTCATTTTACACCACAATTTCAAAAGTCATCTATCTTTTCTTAAACTCCATGCCCAGTCAAATGAGTTCACATAAATTGAAACGAAGGGAGTATATGATAATTTCAAGTATGTATAATGCTTAAAAGAGAATGGTGACGTCCGCATGTTCTTGATTAAGCACAAGTTGAAAGAGAATGGACTGGAATAACGCGTCATATACTACATAAGTAGAATAATATTTACAACAAGAATCTGAATTAATGTGACCTTCATGTATCCCCAAAAGGCATGATCCTTCGGAGTATGTATAGGGTGGATCCATCTAATTGTTTCTTCTACCATGATTTCTTAATTCTGGAAAAAAAATATAGGAATCATAAATTAATAGAAAATAACAAAAATTATAAATGATTAGTATGAAATATAGTAAGAGGATTTGGTGTTTCAACTTCCAAACAATATTACTATTGTTCACTGTGAGATCGGTGTAATTAATATATAGGTGTCTCTTTTCCAAGAGTTTAAGTTTTTAGGTGGAATGGTAAGTACTCTTTCATCCTTAACCAGCGGTCTCGGATTCGAGTCCTTGGGTAAGGAGTCGCCTTTATTAGGGAGCGTTTTACCCCCCAATATGGGACTTCCCGATGCGAATCGGAATTTAGTCGGGCCCCAATTTATGAACCGGACACTAGGTGAGAAACAAAAAAAAAATGTTTTTAGACGAAGTCGATCAAAGCAGTTGGAGATGATGAGTTCAAATCTCACCATCAATTTACGTACTTAAAGACTCATGCAGAATGTAGGAACTTAAAGATGCATGCAGCATGTAAGAATAGAATAAATAAATTAGAGAGACTCCTTCCGTAACATTTTAAACTTTTAAAAAAGATTGTTCCCTCAAACTCAACATGAGGAGTAATGACCACAACGGGAGGTGGTGCGATGAATGAGATCCCTTCAACCTTAACTAGATATCTCGAGTTCGAACCCTAGAAATGGAGAACCCCTAGTGAGGGCTTATCCTTTAGAACTTGTTTAGATAGTTGTTACCAATATACTATATTGTATTGTTATTTCAAATAATGAGCCTATGCAATATTGTGATGCGAATTTGAATTTTCATTATGCTAGTTATCACGATCTAGTTAAAGAAATTATTAGCATGATGTTTCTCAGATCGATGAGTTGGAGGAATACCTGCTTCATATTTAGCCGAACTTTTCGCATTGCCAAGCTGAAGGAACCCTAAAGCCGGTGGAAGAGGATATATAGTTGGAAAATCCTTTAAAAGCTTCATGTCCAGAAGGCAGCTTATGGTGGTGATAGTGGTGATTATGGTGGTGGTGCTGACAACCATGGTGGTCGTGCGTCATCTTGTCCTTTCACTTGGAATGAAAATATTGAATTCAGAAGCTGTAGGAGTGATAAGAAAAGGATATTGGATCTATCAATCCCAAAAACCATCATAGAGGTAAGGGTTGCCCAAAACAAACATAAGGAGACCAAATTCCTATCTCACAGCTAATGTGGGACTTCTAATACCACACCCACCCCCTTCTGCAGCACGCCCAGACCCTGCCAACCGGCGCATGGGTCTGATACCATGTAAATAAAAAGAATAAATTCTAATTCAACCCAAAAACTAGCTCATGAGATAAAATTGCCAAAAGCTATACAAGAAGACTAAATTCCCGTCATGCAACCAATGTGATACTTCTAACAGCACGTAATGGGACTTGTAATACCATTCGGTTAATTTTCTAAACCTCATAGATTAGTCCGCAAGAATTTCTTCATATGAATAGGCAGTACAACAATCCCCATCAGGAAACAAGCAACCAAGAATCTGCCTCCACATACCCATCCTCGGCACAAATCCATGTCTCACCATCTGCCTCAACACCCAGTCTAAATCGCCAAGAAGTTTCCCATCACAAAGGCCATGTATTATCAGCTTGTAAGACTCAAAACTTGGATTCACCCTCTTATCAATCATAACAGCCATAAAATCTTTTGCCTCCAAATACCTCTTGGCATCAAGCAAAGCATACAACACCTCCTGATATGTCCCTGGATTCGGATCACAACCTTTCAGCATTACTTTCTTAAACATCTCAATCCCCTCGTCAGCTCTTCCTTGCTTCCTGAACCCTGAAATCAGCGTGTTAAATACGATAGCATCTGGTTCAACATCCTCCTTTTCCATCCTCTCTAACAAGCCCAAAGCCTCATCAATGCGACCGCGCTTGCATAAAGCATGCATTATAGTAGAAAAAGTCCTTACATTGGGTTGACACTTCTGCTTAGGAAATTCATCGAACACCTTAAATGCAGCATCCATCTCCCCACAACAACACAAACCCTTAATGATAATATTCAAACAACAAGCATCAATCTCAACACCCAACTCAGAAGCACGAATATACACCTTATGAACAACATCAAATTGTCTAGTATTCACTAACAAATTCAGAACAAAATTGAAAGTTCTCACACTTGGCCAGCACTTATAATTAGGCATATCAAAAAGTGTCTCAATTGCTCTATTAATTCGACCAGCTAAATAACCATACATCTTAATAACATTATAGAAAAACTCATCAGAAAGTCTACACTTTCTTTCAACTTTGATTTTCTCCATAAGTGTCTCAATTGCATCAAAATTCTTAGCCATTGCTAGGTTTTTGACAACTACACTATAAATGGCTTCATTGGGTTTATAATCTTTTCGTTTTGAGATTTGATTCAGCAAATTTAGAGCTGAATTTGGGTCTTTTAGATTTTGGAAAATTTTGATGACCTCATTTGGGCTTAACCAATCTTTGTAGTTGACAAGGTTGATGTCATCAGATTTTTGTATTTGAGATGATGAAAATGGACGTGAAGGTGAAAAATATGGTGAAGATTGAAAGATTAATCTGTGGATAAAGGGTCTGTAAGAGAGAAAACGAACTAAATACATTGTTTTATTGTTTTATTGTCCAAGGCAAAAGCCGTAGAATATGTGCAATAGCAATAATTTCATTATATACTTATATGTTTGGAAAGCCACCCTTATCTGAGTTAATAATTAACAAATGTAAATATTATCCATCTTTTATGAGAAAGAAAATTGTCAATAAATAAAATATATTCTAGTTTAATTCATATATTTAATTTATCTGTAGCAAATAATCAAAATGATATATAGTTAATTGTATATTATCAATGAATATTACTTAAGTTTTATCTAATTAAGAAATTCCAAGACCAAGAAAAATAAAACCTAAAATAAAAATAAAAATTGTATAGTTTCTTAAAACTACCAATTACATAAATACAATAAATTAAATTACTGTTAGTCATATATTGAGAAGTTGAAAATTTCTATGACAAAAAATATGTTCTTTTGACAAAAGATCCTTAGGAAGGCCTTCTCCTCTTAGTTTGTAACATATGTTAAAACTTTTATTCCATTAATTTATTGTATTATTTTGGTAGTTAAAGCATAATTTTATGTGATACGTTTAATTGAGTAACTCCGATATTAAATTAGAGATAATGTTACACTTTAAAGATTAAAATTTCCCAAGCATTCACATGAACAATTAATTTTTTAATAAAAAATCTCTCAAAATAACCCACTTAATAAGATAAGAATCAAAATTAATTGTATATAAATTCTAACATTAGAATAATGAGTATTGTTTGCAACTTGATTATGAACTTCACCAAGTTTTCAATCATCGATAGTATATCACACAAAAAAAATATATTATTTCATAAAGTTAATAACTCGTTGTCTAGTAATTTTTATATCACCAAAAGTTTGCCCAATTCACATTGTTAAATTTTTTATCGGTACTAACCTATTGTTACATGTGATTTCTTAATTAATTAGATTACATTGTATGTTAACTTAAAATTATTACCAATTTTCAATGTCATAGATTATAATATGCCATAATATATATATATATATATATATATATATATATATATATATATATATATATAT
Organism: Nicotiana noctiflora; assembly: GCA_032618575.1. Lineage (NCBI taxonomy): Eukaryota > Viridiplantae > Streptophyta > Magnoliopsida > Solanales > Solanaceae > Nicotiana > Nicotiana noctiflora. The sequence goes on from JASVEL010002754.1 coordinate 160,349, forward strand.
ATATATATATATATATATATATAGCTACAAAATAATTTGAAATTTTTTATCTTAAGTATGTCATAATTTTGTGCCACTATAAAAAAAACTTCTTATCAAAGGTTAAAAAAAATTAAAATTTGTTGATCTCAAATATATAAATATATTGTTCTCTTTTTAACATACTATTCAAGCAATAGTATTACATGAAATGAAAAGAGTAAGCATATATGACTTATATATGTGAGCTTTTAATAACTGTGAGGGGTCATAGATTAATGGCTAATTCAAAAAAGTTCATTAAAACAAAATAGAGGCAAAAGAATTATGAACAAATAGAAAATATATTTATAAAATAAATCTATATATAATATAAAAAGGAAAACACATTAGAATCTCACTTCGACATCGGATAAAATCACGACTCAAAGTTATTGCAATTGTAGAGTATAAATATAGACAACAAAAAATAGATATCAAAATCTCTATGTATATATTATTTGAAAAAAATCACTACTTCAACTTCAACATCAATCCAAATATGACAAAATCAAAGACCAATAATGAGAATTGTGAAATATGTTTTACTACGATCTTCATCGCATTATTTGACACTAAGATTCACACATGCATAGAATATCTTCGTGCATTTACCTTAAACAAAAAACAAAGAATAGAAATTATACCATATCTTAGTGTAATTTTTCTTTCCCACTACAACCTTTGATATAGAGATAGCTCAAACCATTATAAGCAAAATATAAAGTTAGTGTCAATTAAATTTTTCAACACATAGAAGTCTTTATATAGGTACATATGTAGGAACATATAATAATTAGTCATAAAATTACACATTAAAAACTTAGAGGTTATGAATATGAAATGCATGTAAGTTATTGAGATAATTAAAAAATATAGGTTATGAAAATAAAGAGGTGTGAGTTATGGTGATTGAATTTATAAGACTAAATAAATAGAAAAAATGATGAAAACCTAAAAAGAGGAGAAAAAAGATAAATATGTTTCTTGGCTTAAGAGATGTGCCACATCACTTTCTTATTGCCCACTTTTATATATGTATATAGATTGGTGTAACACCCTAGTAATTACAACGACCTGTTTGTTTGTCATAAACTAATTACAGCCTGAATCAATGTACCAAACATGCTCAGGAATTGTGCTAAAGTATCTTGAAGGGCTGGAGTAGTAGTAGCTGTAGGCGCGTCAGGTGTCTCAACTCCGGCTGGGTCTGCTAGTGAGGGACATAGAAGTTAACTAAAATCACGTGAGGACCCTTTGGTTCGTCATATTTTCCACCTCTAAAATAATCGTTCATCCTCGAACGAACAGAAAAAGGAAGTACCCGAGTCGGGGAAAAGATGAGGATAACAGCTCCGCATATGTAACTCGGACTCTCTGGTCGATGCCTCAGGAGGCTGACCTCTCCACTGAACACGAATAGAAAGGAAACTCTTCGACCTCAACTAACAAATCTGCCGGTCTAGAATAGCTACCGGCTCCTCCTCACAAGACAAGTCCTTGTACAACTAGACAGTACTGAAATCTAACGTGTGGGCTGGGTCGATTTTATACCTCCGAAACATGGATACATAAAACACTGGATGCACATATGATAAGCTTGGTGGCAAAGCAAGTCTATAAGCCATCTCTCCCACTCGATCAAGAATCTCAAACGGACCAACGAACCTAGGCTTAAAATTGCCCTTCTTCCCAAATCTCATCACGCCCTTCATAGACGACACTCGGAGCAATACCCGCTCACCAACCATAAAAGCCAAATCTCGAACCTTGTAGTCTACATAGCTTTTTTGCCTAGACTGACCAGAAAGAAGCCTATCCTGAATGATCCTGACCTTGTCCAAGGCCTCCCAAACCAGATCTGTACCCAACAACCGAGCCTCTGATGGCTTAGACCATCCGACTAGAGACCGACACCGCCTACCATATAAATCATCAAGGAGCCATTTGGATGCTCGACTGGTAGCTGTTGTTTTAGACAAACTCTGCTAAAGGAAAAAAGTGATCCCGCGAACCTCCAAAGTCAATAACACAAGCTCAGAGCATATCCTCTAAAATATGAATAGTCCACTGGGACTGTCCGTCCGCCTGGGGATCAAATGTTGTACTCAACTCAACCTGTATGCCCAACTCTCACTGAACTACTCTCCAGAAGCACGAGGTAAACTACGTACCCCGGTCCGAAATGATAGATACGGGCACACCATGAAGTCGAACAATCTCCAGAATATAGATCTAAGTTAACCTCTCACAAGAATAGGAGACTGCCACAGGAATGAAATGCGTTGACTTGGTCAGCCTATGAACAATGACCCAAACTGCGTCGAACTTCTTCCGAGTCAGCAAAAGTCCAGTAACGAAGTTCATAGTGATCCGCTCCCAATTCCACTCGGGAAGTTCAATCCTCTGAAATAAACCACCAGGTCTCTGGTGCTCATATTTAAACTGCTGACAATTCAAACAACGTGCCACATATGCTATGATATCTTTCTTCATTCTACGCCACCAATAATGCTGCTGCAAATCCTGATACATCTTCGCAGTGCCCGGATGAATAGATTACCGCGAGCTATAAGCCTCCTCGAAAATAAACTCTCAGAGCCCATCCACATTAGGTACACATACTCGACCTACAATCTCAAAACTCCATCATCATCTAAGGTAACATGCCTGGCACCTCTGCACTGTACCGTGTCTCTAAGGAGACATAAATCGGGATCATCATACTGCCGATCATAGATACGCTCCAATAAAATAGAACGAGCGATAGTGCAAGCTAACACACGAGTGCGCTGACAAATATCCAGTCTCACGAACTGATTGGCTGAAGCCTGAACATCCAAAGCAAGAGGCCTATCACCGACCCGGATATAAGCAAGACTGCCCATACTGGCTGACTTCCTACTTAAAGCATCGGCCAACACATTGGCCTTTCTTGGATGATATAAAATGGTGATATCATAATCCTTCAACAACGCCAACCATCTCTTCTGCCTCAAATTCAACTCCTTTTGCTTGAACAAGTACTGAAGACTCTTGTGATCCGTGAACACCTCACGTGCCACGCCATATAGATAATGCCTCAAAATCTTCAATGCGTGAACTATGGCTTCAAACTCCAAATCATGAATTAGATAGTGATTCTCATGGAGCCTCAACTGCCTCGAAGCATAGGCAATGACTTTGCCATCCTTCATCAATATTGTTCCATGCCCACCACGGGAAACATCACAATAGACTGTATAAGGCCCAAAATTTGTGGGCAAAACCAACACTGGTACCGTAGTTAGAGTTGTCTTGAGCTTCTGAAATCTCGCCTCACACTCATCTGACCATCCGAATGGTGCACCCTTCTGGGTCAATTTAGTCAATGAAGAAGCAATGGATGAAAAACCTCTCCACGAACTGTTGATAGTAGCCTGCCAACCCCAAGAAACTCTGAAACTCTATACATGATGCTGGTCTAAGCTAGTTCTTGACTGCCTCAATCTTCTTTGGATGTACTTAAATACCCTCTACTGATACATAGAGACGAGATTCTCCTTCACGCTTGCAATTACCACGTTTCATTACTTCCACTAGTCCACATCTAACCATCCTTAGCTGGCCTTACCTTCCCTTGCCGGGAATAAAATACTGGATCCCTTCGATTACACACTGAGTAAACCTTCCTTCAATTTATTCGCTGCCCTGATACATGGGCAACATTCTACCATTACAACAACGTTGCAGAATAATCGCTCATAAGCATCATGCCAATCTGTGCCTAAAGAAGGTAATATATTAGACCTTCTTTATATTGTTTACACATTAAGTAAACTTTACTTGTCATTAAGTAAAAGACCAACGGGGGAAATCAATTCCTTAAAGAAAGTCTCTTATAAGTTTTGTTACTGAGCTAAAATAATATATTACCCCTCTATAATGCGACTATACTAGCCCAATCAACTATACCGGAAAAATCACCCCGCACCACATTTGTAGTGCCATTACCATACTTCTACTATTGATTTAGCAAGCGCTCGCGTAAGATTGAGTAGGAATAAATCAAAGGCATAAGCCTCAAAGAAATCGAACCGCACGAAAAGGGAATAAAGAAGGGAAGTACTCCTAACAGTCTTGTAGCCTCCCGAGGATAAGTACAGGCGTCTCCGTACCGATCCATAAGACTCTGCTAGACTTGCTCATGACTCGTGAGACCGACGGGAATCTAGTTCTCTAATACCATGTTGTCACGACCCAAAATCCACTAAGGGTCGTGATGGCGCCGGACACCGCCGTCAGGCAAGTCAATTAAATTACCGATTTAAAATCCTCTTTTAAAATACATCAAATTCTTGAAATTTCCTTCAATTTTTCATAAATAAAAGGTTTTTGCTTCAATTCAAATCAACAATAACAATTAAATCAAATCTTTCAAAAACCATCCCAGAACCCGGTGTCATAAGTGCATGAGCGACTACTGATAAGTGAAATAAAATACAACCTATGTCCAGAATACATTGGACAGGGAATAAATTATTAAAGTACATAAAGGAACTACACTAGCTGCGGGTCGCCTCGGAAATTGCAGCTCACCTAGTCCCAGAGTTATCCATGCCGTTACACTAGTAAGCTATTAGAAATGTACATGCACCTGTGCAACAAAAATGCATAGAAGTGTAGTATGAGTACGCAATCAACGTGTACTCAGTGAGTATCCTGCCTAATCCTAAAGGGATAGAGACGAGATGGCCAACTTCGACACTCGCTGGAGGTCAATTATCGATATTCTATTAATATGAGAAAAATCATGGATTTATATAAAAGTTCTAATTGTGAAGCCATGAAAACAGGTAGGCACCTTCAACAATAAATCAAGTGCTTCCAAAGTCTATTCTTTATTATCTTATCAGTTTATATCAAGCCACGTAGGGCCAATTCCACAATTGCAGTTGTTAAGTAATAGATAAACATGCGCAAATCATGCCGAGGTCGATGGCCGGCTCCAACAGAATGTAAATTGTGCACTGCCGAGGGTCGAGCGGCACGAACCATAGATGCATCTATTATCACCTAGGTATTCGGCCCGTTCCATAATTTAACACATATCCTGCTCGCGAATCATCCATGCGATGCAGACACACACAAAGTACATGCTCAATTAGTCACATAAGAACTTATCGGGAAATATTTATTCAATAAAACAAAATTCTCCTTTAACGATTTAAGAAATGAAGTTTAATTCTTTTAGAAATTTACTTACTAATTCGATGTGAGTTAAGCAATTCAAACTACCAATGTGTTCCAAATTATTCCACATATACATGCTTTTGAGTACTAACTACCCGGACAATAGCATAATAGTAGCTACGCACGGACTCTCGTCACCTCGTACTTGCGTAGCTCCCACAAATAGAAGCACATAACCATTTTACTCACATATGGGGTATTTTTCCCCTCACGGAATTAGAAAGGAGACTCACATCGCTCTGAAGACTCGCAATCGGCATTCTACATCCTTCCGAAAGCTTGAACCAACACACAATGCACCAAAACTAGCCAATTAACGACAAACTAATGAGAATATACTCAAATACTTGTTAATAATTTAGATTAGACAAGTTTCCAACTCTACTTAGTGAAATGACCAAAATGCCCTCGGGCCCGTGTGCCTGAAAATCCAAAATTTCTCGAATATAAAGGTTACCCATGACCTTACGAACTCAAATAAATGAATTTCTCCCAATTTCATACGCAAAATCGTGGCTAAAATCCAAGTTTATAGTTTTCTAGGTTTCCAACCAAAACCCCAATATTTACTCTAATTCTCAATGTCTAATTTATAGCATAATCTTGCATTTAACTTGGGAATAAGTAGTAGTAGCATACCTTAACATTAATGGAGAGAACCTTCCTTGAAGCTCTCCTAAAATCGCCCCCAAGCCATGTAAAATAGGGGAAATGAACCAAAATCCCGATTTAAAACAACCTCACTGCTCCAGCAAATTTCGCTTCTGCGAAATTATAGTCGCTTATGCGGCTCCACTTTTGCCTAAAATAGGGTGCTTCTGCGGCTTCATTGACTTAGCCCCTTTTTCGCTTCTGCGATGCTCCTTCCGCAGATTCGGTCCTGCTTATGCAAACCTTGACCGCATTTGCGGCCCACGACCCTTCGGACCATTTCGCTTCTGCGGCGCATGCTACCGCTTTTGCACCTCCGCTTTTACAGATACCTAACTGCATAAGCGGTCCCTGCTCCCCTTCACTGCCAACCACTTCTGCGGATAGAGGGCCGCTTCGCGGTCCCATTTCCGCAGAAGCGGAAATACCAGCAACCAGATACCTTCAACTGTTCTTCAACCTCCCAATTTAATCTATTAACCACCCGGAATCCTCCAGAGGCCCCCGGGACCCCAACCAATCATATCAACCTGTCCCAAAGCACATTATGGACTTGCTTGAGGCTTCAATCATAACAAACAACGCTAAGTTCATGAATTACACCCCAATTCAAGCTTTATGAACTTTGAACTTTTTAACTTCTATTTCCGATGTTTAAACCTATCAAATCACGTCCGATTGATCTCAAATTTTGCACGCAAATCATAATTGACATTACGGACCTACTCCAACTTCCAACATTTGATTCCAACCCTGATACCAAAAAGTCCACCCCCGGTCAAACTCTCCAAAAACCTTCAACTTCTATCTTTAGCCAAATGGCTTCAAATGGTCTACGGACCTCCGAATTTACTTCCGATCGCACTCCCAACTCTAGAATCACCATACGGAGCTATTCCCAGTCTCGGAATCACAAACAGACATTGATATCACTAAAATGCACTTCAAACCAAATTTATGAAATTTCTTCGAAAATACTAACTTCCACAACAGACGCCAAAAAGCTCACGGGTTATCTAAAACCCGCACCGGGCATACGCCCTGTCACACCTCCATTTTGCTACCCCACTTAAGCATACAAATACGCTTGTAGGGTATACCCCGACGCTCAAATATCCGAAATGGATAAAAATAACGTAAGGGAAGGAGTTTTTCCAATTAAAGGACAATCGGTTCGGAATTTTATTGAGATTAATCAGAGTCGCCACTTGGGAATGATAATGGTGTCCCAAGTCACCGGTTAATCCCGAATCCGAGGAATTTTGACTCTTAAAAATGTCTGCGAAGCAAAGATCCGGATAAGGAACTCGTTAACCCGGGAGAAGGTGTTAGGCATTCCCGGGTTCCGTGGTTTTAGCACGGTCGCTCAATTGTCGTTCTCGACTCTTGTTTGACTCAATTACAGATTTTTAAACAACATGTAATGCTTTTTACATTAGGTATTATTTTTAAGGAATTTGCGACATCGCGAAAACACGCCTTGAGTCATACCGCAACCAGTACGCCTATGACTTTTGGTGTATTTCGGCTTTGCCGAGATTTGAATTTGAGTCGCACCAAGTGCACACTCGTTCAATGGAAAGTACATTAACATCGTGCCCTAAATAACGTCTATCGGCTTTTAACTTTTGGGAGAGGCTATGAAATTCACTATTAGCCTCTCCGGTTCTACAATGTTATCTTATTACTAAATGGGGGCCCCGGTGTTTGAAGTCGGGCGAGGCTCATCCCAATTATTTATTAAAGTCCAATCCTATTTGTTCAACTATGTTTGCTATACATTGTTTTTACCTTAAACGATTTTTAATAAATATTCCAGGCCCATTGGATTTGTTATTTAATTGGGCCCGGTCTTCTATTCATCAAACCCACGTTCTAGCCATCCAAATATCCAAGGCCCAGGCTATTTTTAGTCTTACATTCACCGGCCTCATTGACTTCATACTACGATTCGAACTAATTTGCATATTAAACCCAAACCTATTGGTAATAAATAGCTATGAAAAGTAAGTACAAAGAACCAGAAATAGTGCAATCAAACAAGATTAAGAAATGAAATCAAATTATTTTTATTAATCAGATAATGAAAAGTTGATACACAAAATACTGACTGTTTCCAATCCGATTTACAACTAAAGTTTTATACCACTGTCTAATTGTTTGCTGGTGAGAAATAGAAAAATCTAAGAGCACAAGCTTAACTATCTATTGGCATTGATCAAATAAGAATGATTTGGCTAACTAATTACAATATCTAAAAGAAGTTAAATAAGTTATTCACTGATGCTTAATTATATCACTGGTTTCATTATGGCTAAACCTTATATCATTACGGATCTGTCTTACTTAAATTGTTTCAGTATCTACTTGTTTCCCTTTGTTAAACTTAAACACATCTGAGCCTCTGTCTACGAATAGACTAATCACCAATTTAAAACTACTGATTCTACTACGAGCCAAGCTTATCTAATTCCACCAAAGCCAGATTCACCTTAGTTATTGCTCCAATTAAGTTGTTTCCCTTTTAAACTTACTCGAATCCAGATATCAACTTTTAAATCTTATTACCTACGTGAGTTGGCTGGATTTGCTATTGTCGATTCATATTAGAGTTATTCAGCCTTGTTTTATAGTTTTCACCTATTTAGCTAGGTGATTTATAACTATTACTATACTATGCTGCTACTACCATTACTACTATTACATTATTTTTGTTGTGTTTTTCTTCTTACTACAAACTACTACAACAAACAAATTACAAAATTAAACTAAAATCTACACAACATCATATAATCAAATATAGTCTTCATTTCTATTTCCACAATTCATCTTTACAACTTCGTATGAAAGAGAGGTACCTGGTTTTGAAAGGAATGGAAGATGGAAAATCAACAGGGCGGTGAAAATACAGCACCAACAACAGTAACAACCAGCAGTAGCTTCAACACCTCAATCCCGAAAATCCCAACAATACGGAGAAAAACAAAAACCAATAAAAAATAGAAAAGAAAAATATATTCCAGATTTTCTCTTTGTTTTGTCTTTCTAGCTTTGAACTCTTTTCAATTCTCAAAAGAAACTCTCAAAAATTGAATTTTTTGCCGTGTATACTTCTGTGTCCAGAGTGTATATCGAGTGTATACTACAGCAGGGAATTTTTTTTATTTTTTCTTCTCTTCCTATTTTTCCTCTCTTTTTTCCCTCCCCTTTCATAAATCTTCTCTTCTATTTATAGGCAAGAATTTCGAAAATTTTCAGATTTTTTATTAAAAAGAAAATATTTTTTTTAATTTAAAGAAAACCCACTAATCCATGTTTTCCTCTCCTTGTTTTCTTCCTTGATTTCCTTGCCCCCCACTACTTTATGTCATGTAATTATGATTATTTTTTTCTAAAAAAATCTGAAATTTTCTTCTTGGGCCAAGGGGTTTTGGGTTGGGTAAGGGTTCTTAGGATTGGGCTTGTAACTTAATTTGCAAGATGGCCCAATCCAAATTTTTTCCATTTTGTTCTTCTCCATTATTCAACTTCCTAATTAATAAAGCCCAAAATACTAAGATTAATTTATAAAAACTAAAATTATCTTGAAATACTAATCTCATAATAATAATTGTCACCTAATTTTAAATGGTAATTAAAATACAATCACACAATTTGGACATTAAAGGCTAAAGTGCAAAAGATGCCTATTTTTGTGATTTTCATTTTTGTAAGATAAAATATATATATATATATATATATATATATATATATATATATATATATATATATATATATATATATATATATATATATATATATATATATATATATATATATATATATATATATATATATATATATATATATATATATATATATATATATATATATATATATATATATATATATATATTGTCATTATTTTTTAAAAATGACACTAAATTCACAACAATTGCAAACAACACAAAACTCTTTTATTTTGAATTTTTGGGAGTAATTCTCATATAGGGCAAAAATCACGTGCTCACACGCCCAAGTCCGAAATCATCATACGAACCTATTGGAACCTTCAAATCTTGATTCCGAGGTCGTTTACTCAAAATTTCAAATCCTAGCTCTTTCTTTCAACTTTAAGCTTCCGGAATGAGAATTCTCTTCCCAAACCAACTCTGGACTTCTCGAAATTCAATTCCGACCACGCGTACAAGTCATAATACCTGAAATAAAGCTGTTCATGGCCTCCAAATGCTGAATGGAGCGCTAGAACCCAAAACGACCGGTCGGGTCGTTACACTAGTTGTATGAACTAGTTGTAGGAACACCATATTCACGGAGGGTGAACTGGGGTCGTGTCAAGTTGGTATCCGAACTCTAAATTCATAGGAGTCACGGAACATATGCCGATTTTTTAAAGTCTCTCTTAGCAGTACAGAGAAGTATGTACTTCTCTACGAGAGGCTATGTAACTGTTTAGGAAAAATCTTCATCTCATTTGAATTCCTTGTCCTGCGATATTTTTGGACATCAAATCTAAACTTGTGCCTTCTATTCTCTCTCACAGATGGTGAGGACACGTGCTACTCGAGATGATCAGGCACCCGCGCCCCCTACTGCAGCCGTTAGAGGCCGGGGTCGGGGCCAGGGAGAGGTCGAGGACACGCACGTGGTGCAGCGAGAACACCTGCACGAACTGCCACCGACGTAAAACTCTAATTAGAACACGTCAACTTTCTTATTTCGCAAAAACATGCCGAATTGTCCTATGGACTTCCAAATCCAAATTCGGACACACGTCTAAGTCTGTAAATCACCATACGAAGCTATTGACATCGTTAACATTCCATTGCGGGATCGTTTACTCAAAAGTCAACTCTCGGGTCAACTCTTTCTATTTGAGCTTCAAAAATAAGATTTTTTTTCTTCTTGTTCAAATTTAACTTTGAATCTTACGAATATCAAACTCGACCATACATGTGGGGCGTGATGCATATTATGAAGCTTCTCAAGGTCTTATGTCATTGAACGAAAATGATTTTTAAAATGAAATTTTGGGTCGTTACAACCCGACCAATATTATTATCACCTACAATCAACACACAACTACCACAACTAACCACTCCATCACTTTCAACAACCACAACTGGCATTGCCCACATTATAACCTACTGCCACCAACCCAACAACTTCCACATTTACAATTACTACCACCACCGATATTATTAACTATCACCACTCATCACTACCACCATCCTCAATCATAATCGCAACCGCTACCAATCACTACTAGCTACTAGCATGAACCATCATCATAAACCAAAACTACCATCAACCATCGCCTCTAGTCGGCATTCACTTGTTAGCCAACATCACCAATAACTATCATATTTTTAAAAATTACTATATATATGTTATTGATAGAATATTAGATTAGTTAGTATTTCATTTGAATTTTTTGTTTATTAGTTTTCATATAATAATAAATTTTATATATTCAGATGTTAAACATCAAACAGTCTTAGTTATTTCTATTTAGATCGTAATACAAATCTTAATATATTAAGATGTCTATTCAAAATCAGATATCTTAATCTTGATACACGTTTTTAATATTCAAATTCAAATGTTTTAATCTTACAAAAACAAAATAATTGAAGCCTTAATTTGGCCACACTTGTATAGTTTTGAAAAGAATTTTTCGACTTCTGTTTAGAATTCTCAACTTCTGTTTTAAAAACTCGAGGGTTTTAACTTTTATATCAGAAATTTCCCCCAAAAATTAAAAATAATGTATCTTTCTAGGACAAAACAATTTTATTTTACTTTTCTTTAACTCCCAACTACTGCCAATGTGGCGGCAGCACCACCATTGGATCTTTTAACGCCAAACTATACAAATGATCAACGAAAAAATTCGAGCTCAGAAAACTGGCTGAGAAAATGGTGAAGCTAGTGGTGGCAACGACGACGGATCCAGCATCAATGGGCCCAGCGAAGGAACTGTTAGCTATGCCAGGGTGGCAACCGGGCCCCACCTTAGATCAAGGTATCAGAAGTTACAGCAATGGAGATGTCAGGCTGTTAGAACATGACAAAGGCATTGTGGAAGAAGATGATTTGGATCAGCGCTGGGAGAACGCTACTGGTCAGCCTGTCGACGAGCTGATCTTCCTTAGCAAACACACTGCTGTCTCTAATCGTCCAGCTCTCACCATCCATCCTATTGGTATGAATAGTATACTCTCTTTGTCTCATTTTATATAGGTGTTTGATATTAATTTTCCTTTTGTGTTGGGTTATTATATTAGTGGTAATGAAAGAAAGTACTATAAGTGGTCTAAGGGTGAATGAAGTTGGATATAATATATTAGTGTTAGGAGTGGCAAACGGGTGGGTTGTGTCGGATATGGTTCGGGTCGAAAACGGGTAAGAAAAAACGGATCAATTATCCGATCTGACCCATATTTACTATGGCCATATTATCCATTGACTACTTGTATATTGATCACTTTTGGGAGAATTCTTAGTATCCCTAACTTGAGGAACCCCCAATTTAAGGCTTCACAAATATAAAAGTTAGATACATTGGTTACTCATTGGTTATCTATTTTCTAAATGGATAATATTGTTCTTATCCGTATTTGACCCATTTTTAAAATGTTTATTATCCAACCCATTTTTTAGTGGATAATATTGGTGGTTAACTGTTTTCGTTTAACCATTTTGCGACCCCTAATTAGTGTCAATGAAAGAAAATATTTAATGCTCAGGTTTCGGTCTAAAAGTCAATGAAGTTGGAATGGACCAATGAGACTAAAATTCAAATTTTAGTAGAAGCAGAAAGCTAGGTGATCTCTTCTCGTGTGTCTAAGCTTTGATAACATAGTTACCTCTAATATGTGATAGTGGGAGGTAGGAAGAACCCCTAGAAATAGCCCAGGTGCTGCAAGCCGGTCCTAACTCCACCTTTTGAAAAATGAAAGTAGATACTAAAGTTATAGAGAGTTTTTTTGTTTGGAGGAAAATATTTTTTAAAGGAAATATTTGAACTTGTTGGCAAGCCGAGGCAAACACCACCTTGGGAATCTATTTTTTCTGTAAGTACTTTGGGAAACTATTTTCTTGACCATTTTCAATGTTTGGTCTGGTATAAAAATTAGGTGCTGTATGGTAATGGTACAAGGAGAAATATAGGATGTAACATAGTGTTTCTTGTGATGTTTTTCAGTATTAAAGGGGTTGATAACAACATTTAAGTGCTAAACTACAACACATGTTATGGAGCAGGAGTTGAGAAATATGTAAAAGAAAAGGAAACATACATTCTGTTATGCAAGCTATATTATAGGGCGTAACTGGTAAAGTTGCTGCAATGTGACCTGGAGGTCACGGGTTCTAGCCGTGGAAACAGCCTCTTGCAGAAATGCATTATAAGACTGCGTACTATAGACCCTTGTGGTCCGGCCGGACCCCACGCATAGCGGAGCTTAGTGCACCGGGCTGCCCTTTTATAACTAAAATTAATTTGACTATATAATAAGACCTCGGATTTTCATTGTTTATAAAAGTAATGTTTAAAATGTCAATTTGAATGTACATATTATATTAGTGATAGTGGAAGAAAGAATTAGAATAGCTATTGAATTAATTTGATAGATATAACATTACATCGAAGTTTAAACTTATATTTCAAAACAAATTTGAGTTATTAAAAAAATTGTTTAGAGGTGAAAGGTGTTTCCAGTAGCATACATTAGTCTGATTAAGGATATGTATGATAAGAGCTAAGGCCCGGGGTGGGGATAGTGGGATGAGACTCGGACCATTTTTCGGCTGGGATGGGGGTCCACCAAGGATCCGCTCTCAGCCCGTTCTTGTTTGCATTGGTGATGGACACACTGACACAACATATTGAAGGGGAGGTTCCATGGTGTATATTATTCGCTGATGATATAGTATTGACTGATGAGACGCGAGACAGTGTTAACGAAAAGTTAGAGGTTTGGAGATACATCCTAGAGTCTAAATGTTTCAGGTTGAGCAGGACTACGACAAAACATTAAAATGCAAGTTCAACAACGTGACGGGGGAAGCGGACGTGGACGTGAGGCTTGACTCACAAGCCATCCCTATGAGAGAAAATCTTGAGTCAGTTATTCAAGGGAATGGGGAGATTGACGAGGATGTCACACATCGTATAGGGGCAAGGTGGATGAAATGGAGGTTAGCATCCGCATCTTGTGTGACAAGAATGTGTCACCAAAACTAAAAGGTAAGTTCTATAAAGTGGTGGTTAGACCGACTATGTTGTATGGGGTTGAGTGCTGGTCAGTTAAGAACTCCCATATCCAGAAGATGAACATAGCTGAAATGAGGATGTTGAGATGGATGTGTGGGAACATTAGGTTGGATAAGGTTAAAAAATGAGGATACTCAAGAGAAGGTCGGCGCCCATGGAGGACAAGATGTGAGAAGCGAGGTTTAAATGGTTCGGGCATGTGAAAAAGGAGAAGCCTAGATTGCCTTGTTATGAGATGTAAACGATTGACTTTGGCGAGTACGAGAATAGGTAGAGAGCGGCCTAAGCAATATTGGAGAAAGGTGAAAGGCAAGCCATGGCGCGACTTCAGCTCACCGAGGACATGGCCATTGATAGGAGGTGTGGAAGTCTAGAATTAGGGTAGAAGGGTAGCAGGTAGTTGGGGCGTTTTTCTGACCCTTAATGGGTGCTTAGGGCTAGTCTGGTGGTATCTTGTCGTTGTTCCTAGATTGTTAGTATTACGGCTACTTCCTACTATCTTCCGCTTCAGTTTTCTAGTATCCTGTCTTGGTTACTGCTTGTTCAAATTGCTAGTGCTATTGCTCTCCTTCATCAATTTTTTCTTCTAATTCTTACTTTGTTATCATTTTTCTGCCTACTGTTGTTGATATTTGATTATTTTTATTCATCTTTCCAAGCCGAAGGTCTTTTATATAGCCTCTGTACCTCTCCAGGATAGGGGTAAGGTACTGAGTTTGTTGTCGTAAAAAAATTGTGATAAAGTGTATAGAATAATATTATTAGTTGATGGTGTCAAACATTTTGAACATCCCAAACTGGAAGAGAGTTTCATATAAGTTGTTGTAGTCGGGGTATATTTAAATGAATTTGAATTCTATTGTAAAATCATTATTTGTGATGATTGTCAAACAATACGAAGCGTCTTAACATGTAAAGAGTGTTTATGAATTGCGAGAGAGAATGGTATATTTGATGTATGGAAATTAGATGCCCGCAGACACCTTAATGAGGTCCTAATTATGTTTAATGCTGGTTAGGGGTGCCACATTTGAAAGAGGGGGATGTTCCACCACAAGGAGGGAGGCCAGGGTGGGCGGCACCACCAAATCCAAGGATGGGGCCATGGATGACTCTTTTGAATAAAATTGCTGAGTCTCATAATCTCGTTCCCGAATTTGAAGTATGGCTCTTCTAGCTCTATGATCAATCTTTTGTGGCTTGTCAAAAAAAAAAAGCATTCTTTTCCTAGATAATCCTGGCAATTCTCTATAAATATCTTCTTTATTTTTGTTTCCCTCTTCTTGATATGTAATATGGAGTGTAATACTATTTTTTCCTGGCTGGTATAGATTACTTTTGAAGCTACTCATCATGGACCTGTGACAACTAAACCAATAATGTTCGCCGAGATAGGTAAACTTAATGAAGTCTTTTGTAAATTTGGAGTTCGCACAATAAGAAATAATCCAGTGTGCTTTATTTATGTTTTATGCATCCATGTTATATAGCAATTAGCAGGTAGATTTAAAGATCTATATTTTCCAACAGATGCACATAATTCTATGTTTGACAGAGTAAATAGGCCATAAATGGAATAGAAGGGAGATCTAGTAGTTTACTGCAACAAGTGCAGCAGAGTTACATTTGATTCAAGTAAAATCCTAAATTTGGAAGAAGAAAGCGGTACATGTACTGATTACGCATTAGCATTATTTTTCTCTTTCCCTTTTTCAATTTTTAATATAAAAGAAGATCTTGTGCACAACTGGATGCTTAGTCTATATAGTTATTTTGTCCCGTTCTTCTCTCTTATTTATCTCTTTGCTCTGCTTCAACAAGAGCACAACTTTACTCCATTGCTTACGTGATCAGCTATGTGTTTTGTTAAACTGATAACTTGCTTGAGCTAGGTAGCACTGAGGAGTATTGGAAGAGGCAGGATGCTGCTCGTGTTGTTGCTCTAGTAAGTTTTACTTTATTATTGCCTTATTGGCTGCTTTATTGGTCAGGATTAGGAATGTTGATACTCGAAAGTCTTATATTTGTAACTTTAGTTAGTCTTCTAAGGACTTCCTTTAATTTATTTAGGTCTCCTACATTACCCATCTGATCTATCCAAAAACAAAACTATTTACGTGTTTTGATGTTCTCTAAAAATATATGGTGTAATTGCAGTTAGTCTGGGAAGGACTTGGACTTGGAGGAGGTCCTCCAGTTGTGTAACGACCTGGCCCGTCGTTACGGGAATTACCACCCCGTTACCTTGCATTTACATATATTATGCTTTTAAAACAGTATTAGAGTATATCGGGTGAGTTAGGAGTGATTTGGATTTAAAATGAAACAAATAGCATGTTTGAAGAAAGCTTGAATATGAAAAGTCAACCAAGAGTTGACTATTGAGTTAGAGTACTCGGAACCGGATTCCGGATGATTCGACTAGTTCCGGGGATCAATTATGACTTAGGAGAACAATCGGAATTGAATTCGGAGGTCCGGTGTAGTTTTAAGCTTGAATTGGCGAATGTTGAATTTTGGCGAAAACCGGATGGTAGGTGATATTTTGATCCGGGGGTCGGAATGGAATTCGGACAATTTCTGTAGCTTCGTTATGTGATTTTGGATATGTCTGCAAATTTTCAGGTCATTCGGACATCGTTTGATCGGGTTTTGGATTGAATGTTAGTTTTGAAAGTTTTGAAGAAACTTAGGCTTGAATCCGTGGTTAATTGATGATTTTGATGTTTAGGATGGTGTTTTTATGATTGGAACAAGTTCGAATAAGGAATTAGGATGTGTTGGTGTGTTTTAATGAGGTCCCGGGGGCCTCGGGGTGTTTTCGGATGGTTAATCGGTAGAAATATGGAAAATTGCAGAAAATGGTGCACTGCTTCTGTTGTTTCCGCTCCTGCGGAATTTTGGGCGCAGGAGCGGGTGCGCTGAAGCGGAACAGGAGCCGCAGAAGCGGAAATATCCGCAGAAGCGGATCATTATCCGCTGAAGCGGAAACGCGGGGGCGGGCTTGGAGTCGCAGAAGCGACCATCGCAGAAGCGGAAGGGGAGCCGCTTAGGCGGAGTCCGCAGAAGCGGACGCCCAGTCGCAGAAGCGGACGTATCCGCAGGAGCGGTCCAGTCTCCGTAGAAGCGGACGCGTAGGAGCGGAAATACTTCCGCAGAAGCGGAAATCGCTGTAAGTTAAGTGTATCAGAAGTTACAAAATTTCATAAACATTTTAACATTTGGGGGTCTCGGCTTAAGGGCGACTTTGGGCGATTTTGAGGAAGAAATCAAGGGAAATCATCGGGTAATCAACTATGAACTCATATTATGATTAGTATTGATAATATCCTGCAATTATATCATGAAAATGGAAGAATTGGGGTGATTCATGGAAGATTTAACCCTAGGTTTGAACTTTAGAAAATCAAGGTTTTGAATGAGCAAATGGAGTCCGAATTTGGTAAAATTGATATGCTTAGACTCGTATGGAGATGAGGGTTCCGAATATGTGACTTTCGTAATTTTTCGAGAATCGTACCGAAAGTCGGGTTTTACCAACTTAGTGTAATTTCGCGAATTTCATATAAATTGAAGTGGGTTATGATTCTTTGACCCGTACTTGATATAATTATTGTTATTTGACTAGATTCTACACACGAGGCAACGAAATTCAAAGGAAAAGGCATCGCGGACGATTCGACGACCGACTAGAGGTGAGTAGTTTGTGTATATTGTAGCCTCTGAGGGTTCGAAACCCCGGCTTAGCACATTGTGACGCTAATAGGGCGTGGCTCGCACACCGTGGTAGGTGCGGGATTGATTGTGATTGGGGATTGAGACTTGGTCCATCCCGGGAATGAATAATATGATGTTAGTGTTGGAAATACACTGTATTTGCTATATTTGTGGGCTGTAAGCCTTGTTTGGGGCCTTGTGCCGATCTGTAGCGTCCTTAGAGGACAATAATTATGTGATAGCTAAAGATTGCTTAAATCACTGATCTCAGTCCTGAAAATTGTAATCACATTTTTGAAATGCTAAGTCACCGGCTTTTACAAACTTAATAAAGTTAAAGTATTTTTCATAAATTATGAATTGAGAACTGGAAGTAAGGAAAATGAATTGTTTTGTGACTTAATTACTTATTGTGGACTGAGTGTGGGATCGGGCTGCACGCCGCAGTGGTTGATGTGAGGATCGGGCTGCACGCCGCAGCAGTATTGCGCTTGGGCTGTAGGAGCCCCTCCGGAGTCTGTACACACCCCCAGTGAGCGCCGTCGACGTTAAATGGGATCGGGCTACACGCCGTAGCAGTTATGTGCATTGCATTGCATTTGTATTTGTTGGATTACTTTGTGGTAGCTGTATGGAATTATTGTTGCTAGTTCGTAGGAGATTCGGACCGTAGTGTAGCTTCATTTTGTGGTACTTTGTGGATTTCTTACTGTCAGCTACATGTATATATTTATTACTCACTGAGTACTTAGTACTCACTCCTACTCCTTGCACCTTTTGTGTGCAGACTCAGGGTACACAGGAGCAGTAGACGGACATCTCCGGCGTTTACATTGTCAAATCGAGTTGCTTGAGGTAGTCGCCTACGTTCGCGAGCCTAGCTTCTCCTCTTATTCCGGTTGTTATTGTATATTTTGTATTCGGACTAGAGTACTTCTATATCGTACTCTCTATTTCTCGTTGGGTTTTGTTAGAGGCTCTAGACTTGTGACTCGGATCTTTGGGAGTGTCAGTATTTTGTTCGGTATTATTATTATTGGAGTTCTTAAACTCATATATTTCTTCCGGGTTGTCCTTTGGGGACTGATATCGTTGTGTTAATTGAAATTGTTGGTCCGGCTGGCCTAGCTTGATTGTTGGGCGCCATCACGACCGGATTTGGGTCGTGACAAGTTGGTATCGAGCCCTAGGTTATTAGGACTCGCGAGTCGTGAGCCGGTTTAGTAGGCTTTCGCGGATCGGTACGTAGACGTCCGTATCTATCCTCGGAGGGCTACAGAAACTTTACAGAAAAAAAAAAAAAAACCTCATTTTCTTGAATTCATATCGTGCGATTTGTGTTATCATGAAATTAAATTTTTCCATATTCTATTCTCTCGCAGATGGCGAGAACACGAGCTAACGGACGTGGCGGACGACCACCATTGGCACCCGGAGGCCGTGGTCGTGGTAGAGGTAGGGCAGCAGTGCCAGTGCCTGCTGACCCACCAGCTGACCAGACTCAAGGTCAGATTCCTACACCAGTGGCCCAAACTCAGGACCAGATTCCAGCGGCAGACGCTCCGACAACTCAGGTTCAGGTACCGGCAGTGCCCATTGTCATACCAGGTCTTTAGGAGACCTTGGCTCAGATCTTATCAGTGTGCACAGGCTTGGCTCAGGTAGTTGCAGCTACTGTTGCAGTATCTTCTTCATAGGCAGGGGGAGGAAATCAGACCCCCGTGGCTCACCCAACCCGAGCCAGTTCAGCCAGTTGCGCCCGTTGCACCAGCTCCTGCATATGTGGTTCCGGTTATGCCCGACGATGAGCAGCGTCGTTTGGAGAGATTTGAGAGGTTACAGCCTCCGACATTCAGTGGAGCTGAGGGCGAGGATGCCCAGGGTTTTCTTGACCGATGTCGGCGTATGCTTCGCACCGCGGGTATTCTAGAGTCCAGCGGTGTTTCATTCACCACTTTCCAGTTCACAGGTGCAGCTTTCCAGTGGTGGGAGGATTTTGAGAGGCGTAGGCCCGCTGGGGCAGTGCCCCTCACCTGGCAGCAGTTCTCCACGGTATATTTGGAGAAGTACGTACCTCAGTCTCAGAGGGAAGAGCTGCGACGTCAGTTCGAGTGGTTGAAACAAGGAGAGATGACAGTAAATCAGTATGAGATGAGATTCACACAGCTGGTCCGTCATGCCATGTGGATGGTTCCTACCGATCGGGAGAGGATCCGGAGATTTATTGATGGTCTTATTTATCCCATCCGCATATTGATGACCCGGGAGAGAGTTTCTACAGTTACCTTTGAGGAGGTGGTTGATGCGGCTCGTCAGATTGAGATAGACCGCCGTCGAGAGAATGATGAAAGGGAGGCTAAGAGGCCTCGTGGTGCGGGTAGTTACAGTGGTGCTCCGTCTAGGGGCCAATTTCAGCACAGTAGAGGTCGTTCCTTCAGATCTGCTTAGTCAGGCCGTGCACAGTCTAGTGAGGGTTCGTCAGATCGTGGTCGTCAGGGTCATCACGGTTATCAGGGTCATCATGACCAGTAGGGTCGACAGTAGAGCTAGCCCGCACTGAGCGCCCTTCCAGCTTAGAGCTCTACTCCTGCTCCTTCAGCTCAGGGTTGATCTACAACGAGGGGTTCTCAGGAGTCCCTTTCTCCAGCTTTAGGTCGTTGTTTTAAGTGTGGTGAGTTGGGCCATATCAGGAGGGAGTGTCTCCAGTTGCTCCGTAAGTGGTCTCAGCAGAGCGATCAGCCTTCATCTTCTGATCATGTTTCTTCGGCACTCGCTCAGTTAGCTAGGGGTGGTGGTCAGGTAGCCAGGGGTAGCCCCAGGGGTAAGGACCGTACTGGTGGAGGTCAGGCTCGTTTCTATGCTCTTCCGGACAGGAAGGATGCTAGCGCTTCAGATGCGGTTATTTCAGGTATTATCTCAGTCTGCCACGGGGATGCTTCTGTCTTATTTGATCCCGGATCCACCTATTCTTATGTCTCTACTTATTTTGCACATCATTTGGGTATGACCCGTGGTATTCTTGCTTTGCCCGTACATGTGTCTACCCCGGTGGGGGATACTGTTGTTGTGGATCAGGTATATCGATCCTGTATTATTACTATTGGGGGTCTGGAGACCCGAGTTGATCTATTACTACTGGGCATGGTAGATTTTGATGTTATTCTAGGCATGGATTGGCTATCTCCTTACCATGCGATTCTGGACTGTCATGCCAAGACAGTCACACTAGCTATTCCAGGTAATCCGAGGATCGAGTGGCGTGGCTTGACTGATTATGTGTCCGACAGGGTGATTTCTTATATAAAGTCCCAACGAATGATTGGCAAGGGTTGTTTATCTTATTTGGCCTTCATTAGAAATGTTGAGGCCGAGACACCCAGTCTTGATTCGGTCCCCATCGTGAGGGAGTTTCCGGATGTATTTCCAGCAGATCTGCCAGGCATGCCGCCTGATAGAGATATTGATTTTGGTATTGACTTGGTGCCGGGCACTCAGCCCATTTCTATTCCTCCTTATCGCATGGCACCAGCAGAGTTAAAAGAATTGAAAGAACAGCTTCGGGAACTCTTAGATAAGGGTTTCATTCGTCCAAGTGTGTCACCTTGGGGTGCACCGGTGTTGTTCGTGAAGAAGAAAGATGGCACGATGAGAATGTGCATTGATTACAGGCAGCTGAACAAGGTAACAGTGAAGAATAAATACCCATTGCCTCGTATTGAGGACCTATTTGATCAGCTCCGGGGAGCTAGTGTATTTTCTAAGATTGATCTTCGATCGGGTTATCATCAGTTGAAGATCAGGGACTCAGACATTATGAAGACAGCGTTCGGGACGCGATATGGGCACTACGAGTTCCTGGTGATGTCTTTCGGGTTGACTAATGCCCCAGCAGCATTCATGCACTTGATGAATAGTGTATTTCGGCCGTACCTTGATTCTTTTGTGATTGTGTTTATTGATGATATCCTGGTATATTCACGCAGCCAGGAGGAGCATGCACAGCATTTGAGAGTGGCATTGCAGAGGTTGAGAGAAGAGAAGCTTTATGCAAAATTCTCTAAGTGTGAGTTATGGCTAGATACTGTGGGTTTTCTGGGACATAT
Organism: Nicotiana noctiflora; assembly: GCA_032618575.1. Lineage (NCBI taxonomy): Eukaryota > Viridiplantae > Streptophyta > Magnoliopsida > Solanales > Solanaceae > Nicotiana > Nicotiana noctiflora. The sequence continues at coordinate 182,348 of JASVEL010002754.1, forward strand.
AGTGTCCAGTGATGGTATTAGGGTTGATCCTCAGAAGGTTGAGGCAGTACAGAATTGGCCCAGACCTTCCTCAGCTACAGAGATTCGGAGTTTTCTCGGCTTGGCAGGCTATTATCGTCGGTTTGTTCGGGATTTCTCATCTATTGCTTCACCGTTGACTAAGTTGACACAGAAGAATGCTCCATTTGTGTGGTCTGATGTATGTGAAGAGAGCTTTCAGAAGCTCAAGGAGGCTTTGACCACGGCTCCAGTACTTGTGTTACCATCGGCCTCAGGGTCATATACGGTGTATTGTGATGCTTCCAGAGTTGGACTCGGTTGTGTGTTGATGCAGGAGGGTAGAGTTATTGCATATGCTTCTCGTCGGCTGAAGCCCCACGAGAAGAACTACCCTGTTCATGATTTGGAGTTAGCTGCTATTGTTCATGCCTTGAAGATTTGGAGGCATTATCTATATGGTGTATCTTGTGATGTATATACGGACCACCGCAGCCTTCAGCATTTGTTTAAGCAAAAAGATCTAAATTTGAGGCAGCGGAGATGGCTTGAATTGCTTAAAGACTATGATATTACTATCTTGTATCATCCCGGGAAAGCCAATGTAGTGGCTGATGCATTGAGCCGGAAGGCTATTAGTATGGGCAGTTTGGCGTATATTCCAGTTGGGGAGAGACCCCTAGCAGTTGATGTTCAGGCGTTAGCTAATCAGATGGTAAGGCTGGATATTTCTGAGCCCGGTCGGGTGATGGCTTATGTAGTAGCTCGTTCTTCTTTATATGATCGTATTCGAGAGCGCCAGTATGATGATCCACACTTACTTGTCCTTAAGGACAGAGTTCAGCATAATGATGCTAGAGATGTCACTATTGATAGTGAGGGTGTATTGCGGATGCAGGGCCGGATAGGTGTGCCCAATGTTGATGGCCTTCGTGAATTGATATTGGAAGAGGCCCATAGTTCGCGGTATTCTATTCATCCAGGAGCCGCGAAGATGTATCAGGATTTGAAGCAGCATTACTGGTGGAGAAAGATGAAGAAAGATATTGTGAGCCACGTGGCTCGGTGTCTAAACTGTCAGCAGGTCAAGTATGAACATCAGAGACCTGGTGGTGTATTCCAGCATATTGATATTCCGGAGTGGAAGTGGGAAAGAATAACTATGGACTTTGTTAGTGGACTCCCTCGGACAGCGAGGAAGTTTGATTCAGTCTGGGTGGTGGTGGATAGGTTGACTAAGTCGGCTCACTTCATCCCAGTGTGTACTACCTATACCTCAGAGCGGTTGGCAGAGATATTCATCCGTGAGATAGTGAGATTGCATGGAGTTCCTATTTCCATTATATCGGACAGAGGTACCCAGTTCACATCTCAATTCTGGAGGACATTTCAGCGAGAGTTGGGTTCACAGGTAGAGCTGAGCACAGCATTTCATCCACAGACGGATGGGCAGTCTGAGCGTACTATTCAGATATTGGAGGACATGTTGCGTGCTTGTGTCATTGATTTTGGTGGTTCATGGGCTGATTATTTGCCTTTGGCTGAGTTTGCTTACAATAATAGCTATCAGTCCAGCATTCAGATGGCACCGTATGAAGCTTTATATGGGAGGCGGTGTAGATCTCCGGTTGGTTGGTTCGAGCCCGGCGAGGCTAGGTTGTTGGGGACAGAGTTAGTCCAAGATGCCTTAGACAAGGTGAAGGTGATTCAGGAGAGACTTCGCACAGCTCAGTCGCGTCGGAAGAGTTATGCGGACCGGAAGGTCCGAGATGTGTCTTATTCAGTAGGTGAGAAGGTGTTGTTGAAAGTTTCGCCTATGAAGGGTGTTATGAGGTTTGGAAAGAAAGGGAAATTGAGCCCAAGGTTTATTGGACCTTTTGAGGTGCTTAGGAAGGTTGGGGAGGTGGCTTATATGCTTGCTTTGCCACCCGGTTTGTCGGGAGTTCACCCGGTGTTCCATGTATCTATGCTCCGGAAGTATGTCGGAGACCCGTCTCATGTGTTGGACTTCGGCACGATACAGCTAGATGAGGATTTGACTTATGATGTGGAACCAGTAGCTATTTTGGGTCGACAGGTTCGTAAGCTGAGATCTAAGGATATAGCTTCAGTGAAAGTGCGGTGGAGAGGTCGTCCCGTGGAGGAAGCAACTTGGGAGACTGAGCAGGAGATGCAAAGCAGATATCCACACTTGTTTAATACTCCAGGTATGTTTCTTAACCCGCTCGCGGACGAGCGTTTGTTTAAGTTGGGGAGAATGTAACGACCCGGCCCGTCGTTACGGGAATTACCACCCCGTTACCTTGCATTTACATATATTATGCTTTTAAAACAGTATTAGAGTATATCGGGTGAGTTAGGAGTGATTTGGATTTAAAATGAAACAAATAGCATGTTTGAAGAAAGCTTGAATATGAAAAGTCAACCAAGAGTTGACTATTGAGTTAGAGTGCTCGGAACCGGATTCTGATGATTCGACTAGTTCCGGGGGATCAATTATGACTTAGGAGAACAATCGGAATTGAATTCGGAGGTCCGGTGTAGTTTTAAGCTTGAATTGGCGAATGTTGAATTTTGGCGAAAACCGGATGGTAGGTGATATTTTGATCCGGGGGTCGAAATGGAATTCCGACAATTTCTGTAGCTTCGTTATGTGATTTTGGATATGTCTGCAAATTTTCAGGTCATTCGGACATCGTTTGATCGGGTTTTGGATTGAATGTTAGTTTTGAAAGTTTTGAAGAAACTTAGGCTTGAATCCGTGGTTAATTGATGATTTTGATGTTTAGGATGGTGTTTTTATGATTGGAACAAGTTCGAATAAGGAATTAGGATGTGTTGGTGTGTTTTAATGAGGTCCCGGGGGCCTCGGGGTGTTTTCGGATGGTTAATCGGTAGAAATATGGAAAATTGCAGAAAATGGTGCACTGCTTCTGTTGTTTCCGCTCCTGCGGAATTTTGGGCGCAGGAGCGGGTGCGCTGAAGCGGAACAGGAGCACTGCCTACTGTTGTTGATATTTGATTATTTTTATTCATCTTTCCAAGCCGAAGGTCTTTTATATAGCCTCTGTACCTCTCCAGGATAGGGGTAAGGTACTGAGTTTGTTGTCGTAAAAAAATTGTGATAAAGTGTATAGAATAATATTATTAGTTGATGGTGTCAAACATTTTGAACATCCCAAACTGGAAGAGAGTTTCATATAAGTTGTTGTAGTCGGGGTATATTTAAATGAATTTGAATTCTATTGTAAAATCATTATTTGTGATGATTGTCAAACAATACGAAGCGTCTTAACATGTAAAGAGTGTTTATGAATTGCGAGAGAGAATGGTATATTTGATGTATGGAAATTAGATGCCCGCAGACACCTTAATGAGGTCCTAATTATGTTTAATGCTGGTTAGGGGTGCCACATTTGAAAGAGGGGGATGTTCCACCACAAGGAGGGAGGCCAGGGTGGGCGGCACCACCAAATCCAAGGATGGGGCCATGGATGACTCTTTTGAATAAAATTGCTGAGTCTCATAATCTCGTTCCCGAATTTGAAGTATGGCTCTTCTAGCTCTATGATCAATCTTTTGTGGCTTGTCAAAAAAAAAAGCATTCTTTTCCTAGATAATCCTGGCAATTCTCTATAAATATCTTCTTTATTTTTGTTTCCCTCTTCTTGATATGTAATATGGAGTGTAATACTATTTTTTCCTGGCTGGTATAGATTACTTTTGAAGCTACTCATCATGGACCTGTGACAACTAAACCAATAATGTTCGCCGAGATAGGTAAGCTTAATGAAGTCTTTTGTAAATTTGGAGTTCGCACAATAAGAAATAATCCAGTGTGCTTTATTTATGTTTTATGCATCCATGTTATATAGCAATTAGCAGGTAGATTTAAAGATCTATATTTTCCAACAGATGCACATAATTCTATGTTTGACAGAGTAAATAGGCCATAAATGGAATAGAAGGGAGATCTAGTAGTTTACTGCAACAAGTGCAGCAGAGTTACATTTGATTCAAGTAAAATCCTAAATTTGGAAGAAGAAAGCGGTACATGTACTGATTACGCATTAGCATTATTTTTCTCTTTCCCTTTTTCAATTTTTAATATAAAAGAAGATCTTGTGCACAACTGGATGCTTAGTCTATATAGTTATTTTGTCCCGTTCTTCTCTCTTATTTATCTCTTTGCTCTGCTTCAACAAGAGCACAACTTTACTCCATTGCTTACGTGATCAGCTATGTGTTTTGTTAAACTGATAACTTGCTTGAGCTAGGTAGCACTGAGGAGTATTGGAAGAGGCAGGATGCTGCTCGTGTTGTTGCTCTAGTAAGTTTTACTTTATTATTGCCTTATTGGCTGCTTTATTGGTCAGGATTAGGAATGTTGATACTCGAAAGTCTTATATTTGTAACTTTAGTTAGTCTTCTAAGGACTTCCTTTAATTTATTTAGGTCTCCTACATTACCCATCTGATCTATCCAAAAACAAAACTATTTACGTGTTTTGATGTTCTCTAAAAATATATGGTGTAATTGCAGTTAGTCTGGGAAGGACTTGGACTTGGAGGAGGTCCTCCAGTTGTGTAACGACCTGGCCCGTCGTTACGGGAATTACCACCCCGTTACCTTGCATTTACAAATATTATGCTTTTAAAACAGTATTAGAGTATATCGGGTGAGTTAGGAGTGATTTGGATTTAAAATGAAACAAATAGCATGTTTGAAGAAAGCTTGAATATGAAAAGTCAACCAAGAGTTGACTATTGAGTTAGAGTACTCGGAACCGGATTCTGATGATTCGACTAGTTCCGGGGGATCAATTATGACTTAGGAGAACAATCGGAATTGAATTCGGAGGTCCGGTGTAGTTTTAAGCTTGAATTGGCGAATGTTGAATTTTGGCGAAAACCGGATGGTAGGTGATATTTTGATCCGGGGTCGGAATGGAATTCCGACAATTTCTGTAGCTTCGTTATGTGATTTTGGATATGTCTGCAAATTTTCAGGTCATTCGGACATCGTTTGATCGGGTTTTGGATTGAATGTTAGTTTTGAAAGTTTTGAAGAAACTTAGGCTTGAATCCGTGGTTAATTGATGATTTTGATGTTTAGGATGGTGTTTTTATGATTGGAACAAGTTCGAATAAGGAATTAGGATGTGTTGGTGTGTTTTAATGAGGTCCCGGGGGCCTCGGGGTGTTTTCGGATGGTTAATCGGTAGAAATATGGAAAATTGCAGAAAATGGTGCACTGCTTCTGTTGTTTCCGCTCCTGCGGAATTTTGGGCGCAGGAGCGGGTGCGCTGAAGCGGAACAGGAGCCGCAGAAGAGGAAATATCCGCAGAAGCGGATCATTATCCGCTGAAGCGGAAACGCGGGGGCGGGCTTGGAGTCGCAGAAGCGACCATCGCAGAAGCGGAAGGGGAGCCGCTTAGGCGGGTCCGCAGAAGCGGACGCCCAGTCGCAGAAGCGGACGTTTCCGAGGTCCAATCTCCGCAGAAGCGGACGCGTAGGAGCGGAAATCCTTCCGCAGAAGCGGAAATCGCTGTAAGTTAAGTGTATCAGAAGTTAGAAAATTTCATAAACATTTTAACATTTGGGGGTCTCGGCTTAAGGGCGACTTTGGGCGATTTTGAGGAAGAAATCAAGGGAAATCATCAGGTAATCAACTATGAACTCATATTATGATTAGTATTGATAATATCCTGCAATTATATCATGAAAATGGAAGAATTGGGGTGATTCATGGAAGATTTAACCCTAGGTTTGAACTTTAGAAAATCAAGGTTTTGAATGAGCAAATGGAGTCCGAATTTGGTAAAATTGATATGCTTAGACTCGTATGGAGATGAGGGTTCCGAATATGTGACTTTCGTAATTTTTCGAGAATCGTACCGAAAGTCGGGTTTTACCAACTTAGTGTAATTTCGCGAATTTCATATAAATTGAAGTGGGTTATGATTCTTTGACCCGTACTTGATATAATTATTGTTATTTGACTAGATTCTACACACGAGGCAACGAAATTCAAAGGAAAAGGCATCGCGGACGATTCGACGACCGACTAGAGGTGAGTAGTTTGTGTATATTGTAGCCTGAGGGTTCGAAAACCCCGGCTTAGCACATTGTGACGCTAATAGGGCGTGGCTCGCACACCGTGGCAGGTGCGGGATTGATTGTGATTGGGGATTGAGACTTGGTCCATCCCGGGAATGAATAATATGTGGTTAGTGTTGGAAATACACTGTATTTGCTATATTTGTGGGCTGTAAGCCTTGTTTGGGGCCTTGTGCCGATCTGTAGCATCCTTAGAGGACAATAATTATGTGATAGCTAAAGATTGCTTAAATCACTGATCTCAGTCCTGGAAATTGTAATCACATTTTTGAAATGCTAAGTCACCGGCTTTTACAAACTTAATAAAGTTAAAGTATTTTTCATAAATTATGAATTGAGAACTGGAAGTAAGGAAAATGAATTGTTTTGTGACTTAATTACTTATTGTGGACTGAGTGTGGGATCGGGCTGCACCCCGCAGTGGTTGATGTGAGGATCGGGCTGCACGCCGCAGCAGTATTGCGCTTGGGCTGTAGGAGCCCCTCCGGAGTCTGTACACGCCCCCGGTGAGCGCCGTCGACGTTAAATGGGATCGGGCTACACGCCGTAGCGAGTTATGTGCATTGCATTGCATCTGTATTTGTTGGATTACTTTGTGGTAGCTGTATGGAATTATTGTTGCTAGTTCGTAGGAGATTCGGACCGTAGTGTAGCTTCATTTTGTGGTACTTTGTGGATTTCTTACTGTCAGCTACATGTATATATTTATTACTCACTGAGTACTTAGTACTCACTCCTACTCCTTGCACCTTTTGTGTGCAGACTCAGGGTACACAGGAGCAGTAGACGGACATCTCCGGCGTTTACATTGTCAAATCGAGTTGTCGAGGTAGCCGCCTACGTTCGCGAGCCTAGCTTCTCCTCTTATTCCGGTTGTTATTGTATATTTTGTATTCGGACTAGAGTACTTCTATATCGTACTCTCTATTTCTGTTGGGTTTCGTTAGAGGCTCTAGACTTGTGACTCGGATCTTTGGGAGTGTCAGTATTTTGTTCGGTATTATTATTATTGGAGTTCTTAAACTCATATATTTCTTCCGGGTTGTCCTTTTGGGACCGATATCGTTGTGTTAATTAAATGGTTGGTCTGGCTGGCCTGGCTTGATTGTTGGGCGCCATCACGACCGGATTTGGGTCGTGACAAGTTGGAAACTGGAGCAGGTACCACTTACATCTGCAAGTTGTTCCCATATATCCCTCAAATATTCTAGGTTCTTCTCTCATTTTCTTTTGCCTGAGTATACTCTTCTATCTAAAGAAGTAAATTGCTAGAATAATTTTGTGAATGGACAAGGTCCTAACCCATACCCCACCTCCCGAACAAAGAAAAGAAACTGAGTAAAGCAATAGTTAAGTTTAGGGGACACATTTATGTTCAAACCGGCGTTCTTCCTTAAGTTTCTTTTACTATTATTGTTAACATTGGTTTTACAGGCAGCATTCTTTAATTTATTTCATAATTTGTGCAATATTATTCTTTCCTTGTAACTTATAGCCTTCTGTCTCCTATCAACATGCTCCCAAAGATGCCAGGCTGCTCTCATAGCCCTTCAACAATATTTCCAATTTTTAACCAACATTCTTATTTGCTCCTGATGCTCCTCCCCCCCCCCCCAGCGGGTATTATTGGACTAAAATGAAGTAAGAAGGATTTTTGGTTTCTTCAAGACCTTGCTTTCCATTCTCCCGTAGCTTCCACAAGCTTTATGTAGTTCTCTTCTTTACAACATTGGCAGTGATCAGCAATAGGCCAAATGTTGTTAATGAGGCTGCAAGGGAGCAGAATATGATATCGTATATGGAGCACGAGAAGGCCTTCTTTTTTAAGTGTAAAATGGTCCACCGTGACCAGCATGAAAATAAGGAGGCTAACTAACTTTTGTGTTTCCTGGTTTTGACTTTGAAACACAGCCTCTGTTCATTGTTGTTCTGTCAGTCGTATGGTTTTCGTGTCCACAGTTTTTGCACCTTATTAACTGTTCAAGATTAGCTACATAGACTGCCCTGAAGTGATGGTTATTTTATTTCTAGCTGTTAATTTAATTTCTATGTAAAAGATGTTCTCAGTATGCTTTTGAATTGACAAGTCATTCCATTGTCTTCCAGTGCATCTGCAAATAACAAAGTCCTTCTAGGGATTGGTGGAGGACATTATGTGCCACGACATATGGATGTGATAAAGTAAGTAATTTGGTTATTGAAATGTTTCTTTCCTCTCCTTTTCAGTTGCTTGCTTAAGATAATCTAGTATGTTTGGTACCTACGGAATATGTTTGATCATTTGCATTATAACTTTGGCGTAGTTAAACTGTAAACTGTTTCTTTCGCTGCATCTTTTTACTTTGCTTTTCAAGTTGTCTATCGAGCAGATAATATAATATAACTGCTCGACTTGTTTCAGCTGCTCTTTGGAAATTATGTATTCTTTATCTTTATTTACATCAACTGCGTGAAGTAATCCAAACTGTTACATAATGAAACCTAAGCTATATTCCAGCACAAGTTTTGTTAAATTTGTTTTCATTCGCTCACAGGAAGGATGGTTGTTGGGTCGGCCAACTTCTCTCTGGTTACTCCTTACCAATGGAAGATCCTGGTCCATCAAAAGGTAAAGTAGACGCGCAAGATATTGCCGGGACTTGGAGAGACTCAATTAGAGCAGCATATGATGCTACCAAAGCAGGTTTTCCTGGTGGAGAAATTCTGGCACATCTTGATCAGAAGTAAGTTCATTTGAAATAAAAGTTTGACTTTGGTTTCTAGACTATGAAAAGAATGAAAAGAAAGATGCCAATTTCCAATTAGATATATCACAAGTATCACTAGATGGTGAAAAATTGTTTTACATCAAAGGGTGACCATTAGTTTAACTTTTTCAAGTTGTTCACCTTCATTCTCTTTATTGAAATTGATACAGAATCAAATGATAGACAACAAGAAGATGATCTTAGTATGGAAGAGCCTGCACTTCTCTAGAATGGAGTGCATAGTTACATACACTATTCATTTTCACTGTTAGATAGACTTTGTTCTTCTCTACTTATTGATATCTAAATCTAGTTTTTCTTTGTCTTAACGTTGAAGAAAACAAAAGATTGCTAAGCTTCTCTAATGATTTGTTATATGGAAAGAACAATATAATCTTTCCCTAAAGTCCTTTTTCAGGATCATAAAGACCCGTCCATCCAATTATGATTCCATCATCAAGCTAAGGGGAGATTGCCCCCAATGCTCCCCAACCCTATCCAGCTGAAAATACAGTCTCTTCTACTTCTTTGATGACTCTGCTGAAATTGATCTTCTCAGACCAATTTTTCAGTCTCTTCGCTCCCCACCCCAAAACTTACCCCGGCACAACGCCCATTTGCTTCGTGCGCCGGAAGCCGGAGAGTCCTTAAGAATGGGAAAGCTGATTAAAAGGCTATTCCATAACTGACTCTTGTGCCGAGTTAAAGGGGTTCGGCAGGTATCAGGCTCTGAAAGTGTTTTTTTCAAGTGAGTTGTCTTTCTATCTTTTTGGGTTGCATGGCCAAGGTAGTGGTTTTGTAGGCTTAGTGGGGGCTCAAACCTACAATAATATCGTTATTAGTGGTACATTGCAACCAATTAAACAATAAGTCCCTACAGATAATGCAATTCCTCACTTCGGGAAGAGCGGACAGGAAAGAAGTGTGAAGACAGTAAATATTCTTTGCTTATCTGTATTCAGTTCCAAATGGTTTGCTTGTTATTCATCCGTAAAATTAAGATTGTCTCATCGACTAAACGGAGAGAAAGTGTTAACTATATGGCACTAACAGCATTTTCATTGTTTATCTCAGTGGATATCCTAAAGCGTTGACTGCCTCTTTTCTCCCTTTTATTTTTCCAGAGTAACATAATTTTGTTATACTTGAATATTGTTGCAGGAGTTTCAAGGGCTGGCAGAAGAATGCGATTACTGAATTCTTAGTTGCACAGGACATTAAAATTGGCAAGCCTGGTGATTTCCGCTGATTGTGAACAACTTTAGCACTTCTTTTAGGTCCTTATTACTGGGTGAAGTTGTTAAGGTCAACAACTTCCATTCTTTTTTATTAAGATGTACTTGTAGAGAAGGTTGAAGCAATAGATTCCAAATCATAATACAAGCATATCGTTCACTAGAAAAGAACCTTGTATATCATGAGGGAAAATCAATATAGGCAAGTACAATGATATTTTCACTTCTGTATTAAACTGAACTTTCGATGTTGTGCTTTTGGTTTTATGATTAGTTCTTCCTATTGGACTTATTAGAGAATCCTGACGACATTCTCCATCCAGTTGGACGTTTCCACTATGATATTCTGATTGACATGTTTTCTTAATATTTAGTTTATTCCTTTTTTTTGTTGTTGTGTGTGTGTGTGTGTGGGGGGGGGGGGTTGGGGTTTGGTAAATAGGATTATCAAGTTTTGGAGTTTTGCTATAGCTTGGACTGAGTACAAGCAAATCAATTGAATCTCATGTTCTGAGGTGGAGATCTATCAGCATTAAGAAAACAAAAGAGAGAAAGTATATCCAAAATTTTCATGGCACATAAGGCATCGTCACACTGAAAAACCATTACGCAATTTAGAGTGGTTCCCTTCACTAACATACAAGTTTAGCTTTTGTATTAAAAGTTAAATGTCTCTTTAGGGCGTGACACATTCATTTAACATTAATTAAAGGGCTTATTTGACTACATTGCCCTTTATCTCTCCTAAAACTTTTAGAAAGTTGTTCACACAATGATTATAGCAGGGGTAAGCTGGGAAAAAAAGAATTAATGCTTTCTTGATTTTGTAAATGACTTATTTTGGACTATTTTCTTAAAGGCTAAGGGTGTGTTTGGTACGAAGGAAAACATTTTTAGGAAAATGTTTTCAATTTTCCCATGTTTGGTTGGCTTAAATGTTTTGGAAAACATTTTCCTTATCAATTCATTTTCCTCCAATTGGAGGAAAATGTTTTCCTTATCAAAAGAAGGGAAAACATTTTCCAAAGCTCCTTCTCAACCATTCTCACCCTCACCACCCCACTCCACCCCACCTCCTCTCCAAAAAACAGTCTTTTTTTTAGAAAAATTTTAGTTTTTCCGTTACCATCCACCCTACTACCCCTCCACCCCACCCCGCAAAAAAAAATTTCTTTTACCTTAATTTTTTTTCTATAATTTTAAATTTATGTTTTCTTATTTTTCTGCACCACCCACCCCTACCCCTCCCCCCTCCCCCCATTGAGGGGTAGGAGAGTTGCAAAAAAAATATTTTTCTAAAAAAACTATTTTTTACTCTCTAACCAAACATAGAAAATATTTTTCGGAAAACGAAAAAAATTTTAAAATATATTTTTCAGTTTTTAATTTTATTATTTATCATTTAAGGACTTAATATTTTACAAGTTCCAAAATTATGAGTTCGGAAGTTTACGGGTTTAGAAATTATAAATTTACCGATTCGAAAATACGCGATTTTTGCGTTAAAAAGTAAAGCATCACATTAGTTCCTTTAGATTGTGTCAATTTTTAGAGACTTCGGGAAGGGGAGGGGTGGGGGAGGTGGGAGGGGAGGGGTAGGAGAGTTGCAAAAAAATATTTTTCTAAAAAAACTATTACTCTCTAACCAAACATAGAAAATATTTTCCGGAAAATGTTTTCCACTTACCAACCAAACAAGATAAAATAAGTGATAAAATCACTCATTTTCCATGAAAACATTTTCTAGGAAAACATTTTCCATGGAAAACATTTTCCTTCATACCAAACACACCCTAAATGGATCTCTACATTAAATGAATCGGATTCGGAGGGAATATTAATAAGGGGCATTGAAGAAGAACTTCTGATCATGCAGCTTGCAGACCAACTAGGGTATTTCAGATATTTCATTTTCTGTGCTTTAATTATGTAGCAATAGATTTTATTTACCAAAGTAAGTATTTAAAATATAACTGGCATCCCTGAAGCTGGGCAGATGGCCGCACACATATATGGACTCGTGAGTTATGGGTAGTCATGATCTACCCACTCAAAATTCACAACTCTAGCTGATGTGTTTAGACATGACAAAAGAAGAAATAATCAAAGTTTTCTTAAAATCCCGTCATTGATGCTAGTGGAGACCAAAAAATTTGGGAAAAATGTGATGTCACTTGTTAACCCTCAAGAAAACTCACAGCCACTCGTATAATATTCCTCTCTGTCAAAAGTTGCATCAAAAGACCTAAACATCTATTTACGCTATGTCCCAAAAGTGGATAAAATTGTCGAGTTGCGTCAAAATATGAAGCCAAAAATAATTCGTCTCCACATTTTGCTTCGCTTCCATTAAAGTCTTGCTTCAGGTGCTTTTCATGGATTAAAATCGTGGAGCCAAAAATATTTCGTGGACCTAGCTGGCAGACTCTTAACTCTTTTAGGTGTCCAAAATCATTGCGCCAAAAATATTTCGTCTCCTCATTTTTCTTCATCCTTCTACGCTTCAAAACTTAACCAAAATTCTTTATTTATGATTCTCAAACACCAGCTCCATGTTTATGATTCGTGGGCATGATCTTTCTGCTTTCTTCAATCTTCCAATTCATCGATCTTTTACTCTAAATTACATCCTTTTACGATCAAAAACTTGTAACCAACCAAACTCAGTTAGTTATTTTATTAAATCTTACTAAGTGACTCTTCAATATCAAGAAACAGGTATGAATAATTTGGAAAAACCTTAAATGATCATGTTCGCAATGAAGAAAATCTGCTTGTGTCCCAAAAGCCTGGAAACCTCCTCCCCACCCCCCCTCCTCCCGAGATCTCGTCTAATCATCCAAACAAGTATATACACCTCTAAGAACTCGCTTCGAAGCTCAAATATCAAAATAATTTCAAATTATCTAGAATCAACTATCAAATCAAAGATTCAAAATTTCATAAGTTCGAAATTTCTAACTTTCAACTATAAGCGCAAAAAATCTTCGGGTCACCGGGACCGAAGCAAAGTATATGGGTGAGCACAAAATCATCATATGAATCTACCTGGATTCTCAAAATTTTGATCTGGGATTGTTTACCAAGAATGTTGACCATGGTCAACTCCAACAATATTTAAGCTCTAGAATTGAAATTTCTTTACCAAATCAAATCTAAACGTAACTTCATGGACATCGAAATGAGCCGTGCAAAAAAGTCATAGAGCATTTAAAAAGGTTATTTAAAGTCTCAAATATCGAAACAGAAAGCTAAAACATAAAATGAACCATCAGATCGCAACAAAATTTTAATACTACGTAGGACATGACTCCTAAGTCGATATTTTTGAAAGATAAATCATTTATAAAACAATGGGTGAGTTATATGCAATCTATAGAGGGCTTTGTGATAATGATGATGCTCAATTCTATAATTTCATTAACCGATTGTTCGTGCTGAAGACAAAGGAGCTTAACCAAGATTTAAACTTGGTTGCAACATCTACATTGAATTTGTCAATGGACTCCCAACAACATATTTGTTCAGTCTCATTCAATTGGTCAAATAAAAGCATTTAACTGACCGCAATTTTTTCTGTTATTTTACACTTTTCAACTATATAGTATAGGTGTCTAACGGGTGGGCCGGGCCGGGCCGGGCCCAATTTTTTTGAATCCGTACGGGTTCCTTACCGGGCCGGTTCCGGGCTCCTTCATAGCGGGCTTAACGGGTTGGGGTATTTTCGGGTAAAAATTGACCCGTACGGGTTACGGGTTAAAGGGGCCGGGCCGAGCCGGATTTAACATTTTTTTAATTTTTTTGTAAATTCGTATAACTATTATAATTTATTTTAATAGTTTGTAACTTTGTATTAATTTAAAGAACACAAAGTAAATGAGAAAAACTTGCACTTATAAAGTTTCAATGTAAGACTTTAAGTTTGTATTTCAAAATTAAGTTAGACTTATAAAGTTTCAATTTAAGAGTTTAAGTTATAATTTAAAAATTAAAGTTTCAATTTAAGACTTTAAGTTTGAACTTTGAAACTTTGAATTTAAAAATTGAAGTTTCAATTTAAGACTTTAAGTTTGAATTTCTAAATAAAAGTTTCAATTTAACACTTTAAGTTTGATTTTCAAAATTAAAGTTTCAATTTAAGGATTTAAGTTTGAAACATTGAAGTTTGAATTTCAAAATTAAATTGTTAAAGTTTCAATTTAAGATTTTAAGTTTGAATTTCAAAATTAAAATGTTAAAGTTTCAATTTAACACTTTAACTTTGAATTTCAAATTTAAAGTTTCAATTTAAGTTATATTAAGAATTTGTATTACTTTAAAATATAAATTAAAGAATAGAAGGAATATGAGAAAAATTGCACTTGCTGCAAATTGCAAGTGCTTCTTTTATTTCATATTTCATAACTCAAATTTGAAACTTACAAATTGAATATTTACATCTTTTAAGACTTGAACAAATAACAATAAGTAAATTCAAATATTTTGCATTGCCCTGCTAAGTTCGTCATAATCAATATGAACTGATTGGCCTTCTTCCGGAGTATTTAATTCGGATGGGTGACCACTTGTTAATATATCTCCAAGTTCCTCGTCTTCCGGGCGATCAACATCTTCATGTCCTTGATTTCTTCTTTCCGATCTAATCCAATCTCTCATACATACTAAAACTTCCAAAGCATTGCTTCCCAATGAGTGACGCGTATCTCCAAGTTGTTGTCTTGCTTGGCTAAATGCACTCTCGGATGCAACAGTTGAAATTGGCACATTCATCACGTCCCTAGCCATTGCGTAGAGAACAGAAATTGCTTTCCATTTTCATGCCACCACCCCAACGGTGAAAAATCCTTTGTGCGAGGCTCATTTTGTTTCTGCAAGTAGAATTGAAGTTCATCGATGTTCCTGCAACTTGTTCGAGTGTTAGAAAAAGTAGAAAAAATATTAAAACTTTCATCTAATCCTTCATCTTTAGTCACTATAGCAGAAGTGCTACATTGCATAATAGAATTATTAACATTACCTGCAACTATATCAATTACATTTGCATAATAATTATATAATTGCTGTAAATAATCATTTAAACTGTTCATAGAAGTATATAAATTTGGGGTTTCAGTTTCCCCAATCTCCATATAAGTATATAAAGCATTCATTAATTGATGACAATCAGACATTTTAATTGAAGGATTTAAAACTGCACCAATTAAGTAAATCGGAGGAATTGGAAAGAAATATTTTTTGAATTTGTCTTGCATATTTGTCACAACAGCCGTATATTTTTCTTTTTTCTTAAATTCAAAGAGTAGAAAAGAAATTTCCGCTATATGTACTAAACCCATAGCAATAGTAGGGTAATAAGATCCAGAAAACTCAACAGTAGGAGTATAAAATTTATGTAAAAATTTAACAACATCATTAATGACCGCCCAAGTATCAATTGTTAACATACGACTTGGATTCGTACAATGTGCATTAGCAACTTCAGTTATTGGATATCTATATTTATAGCAAACTTTTAAAAATAAATATGTATAGTTCCATCTAGTAACTATTTCTTCTGGCATGAATCGGGGTTGAAGGTTATGTTGGACACACTTATCTTTAAATTCCCTTATTCTAGAATGTCTATTATTTCCTTGAATTACACCAACTGCTCTTCTAACAAGACTAATCTCTGTTGAAAATAAATCTAGGCCACTTTTAACAATTAAATTATACACATGACATGCACACCTAACATGAAAAGTTTCATTAACAGGTAGTTGCAAATGCAATTTTAATATTGAAATTGCGGTAGTGTTGTTAGAAGCATTATCAAAAGACATACATAATATTTTTTGTTTGAGATTATAAAATTCTACAACTTCACAAATAGTGCTGCTTATAAATGCAGCGGTATGACTTTGATCTTCATCATATCTAAAAGCAATAATACGTTTTTGCATAACAGTATTATCATCTATCCAATGGCATGTAACGGTAATATATTCACGTCCATTAACAGCTTGACCAATATCAGAAGTTAGAGATACTCTACAAGGAAGTTTTTCAAACAAATAACGTAAATATGTTTGATATTGTCCGTGAAGTCTGAAAATATCAGCTCTACAAGTACTCCTAGGTATACCTTTAAATAATGGATTGTATATTCTTTGAATATATGTAACATAATATGACGAAGAAGCAAACGAAAAAGGTAGACAACCTAAAGCAATCATTTTCGCTAATTCCTCACGATCCTTCATTTTATCATATTTTACTAACCCTCCAGTAGTAGGGTTAATAGTTGTTTGACTATCATCATCATCTAGGCCCCATTCTATCGGGTGTGAAATTCTCATATGCCTACTAAGCATTCCAGTTCCCCCTAAATTTCCTCCAGTCAAATGTTTAAATGAATCTTTACAAATTTTGCATCTCACTCTATCATAACCTTCAATTAATTCAAAAAAATTCCAAACCTTACTTCTTTTTCTACGATTACTCGTCGGAGCCGTAGGTGGTCTACCCCTAGTGCCACGACCACCACCCCTTGTACCAACTCCAACACTACCTACCCCAGCACTAGGTGCACTGGTAGGTGTAGCAGATGTCTCTTCTTCAATTCCTATTTCATTATCTTCTATTCCATAATCTTCTTGTAATTGATCATAATCTATATTTTCATTAGGCGATGTTTCGAGAACAATAGATATTGGGCTATTACTACCAGATGCTGAAGAATTACCTCTACTTTTACTCCCCCTACCAGTAACTTTTCTACACGCTTTTTTAGCAACACTAAACATATTGTGAAATTTAAGGAATAAATAAGCTCAAAATAAATATGCAATTAAAATATTAATAAGAGAAAGAGTTGGAGGGAGTGCACCGAATTGGAGCACTTGGTTATGCAATTCCGAATTTTCGATGTTACCACGAACAAACGTCAAGCCAATATTCCAACTTGAAGTTCAAAACCCGAATGATAAAATACTATAATTGAATTTCAATTATTCAACAAAAATGAGCCAAATAAATTCGAAGATGAAATGAGAAATTATTAAGACTTGAAGTTGAAGACTTCAAGTCTTGAACTAGATAATTAGAGAATAGGTGAATGAGAGAATTTGAGATTGAGATGAGAATTTTGAGTGGGAAATGAAGAGGGGGGGGGGGTATTTATAGATTTACATAAGGCTACATTTGTAAATTAAAAATGTGTTAAAAATTAAAAGAAAATGGCCAAAACTTAAATAGATCCGTTGGTCAACGGATTTTTATGATTATAGCCGTTTGGGGTGGGCCCCATATATCTGAATTTAAAAAAAAAAAAAAAATTGACCGTTGAACCGGGCCGGGCCGGGCCGGTTTACCCGTTAAGGGTACTGTTTGCCGGACCGGGCCTACCCGGTTCCGGTTAACCGTTCACAAATTTTTCCCGGAACTAACCCCTACCCCATAAAAACCCGGCCCACCCGGCCCCTTTTCCACCGGTCCGGGCCGGTTCCGATTTCTACCGGTCTGGGCCGGTCCGGAACCGGTCCAACCCGGCCTGTTTAACAGGTTTACTATATAGTAGCTTTGCTTTACATTATATTTTTTTTCCGTTCTATTTTTATCGTACAAATTTTTTGGTGGCCTGCAGTCTTCTTATCCTCTATTGTTGGAATAAAGTATAATCTATTGATTAATATGTGAATTCCAATACATATTGTTGGAACACAATATATTATAAGTCACATTTCTTTGAAACAATTGAACAATAGATTTTATTTTATTGCAAAATGGAGAATAAAAAGACTGCAGGCGCCGCCAAAAATTTTGTATGATAACAATAGAACGGAAAGAAGACATATATGCTATATTCTCAAAATGTAATTCATGTTTGTATAAGAAAGCAAGTGAACTGGTTAGAGAATACAACGTTGATATTGATATAGGAATAATTCTTTTCGCCGATTAATTCACTTTTTTTTTTTTTTTCATCTAACGACTAATGCAGCCTTAGATAACTTTACGTGTCCTAATGTAGAATTCAGTGAAAGCAAAAACTTAGTGCTGCACGTACACACAATAATGTAAACCAAAGATACAATATGCTTAAAGAGTGAAATAATTTTTAAAGATATATTGCAGTCAGTCAAATGATTTTGTTTGACCAATTGAATGAGACTAAGAAGATAGGTTGGTAGGAATCCATTTACCAATTCAATGCAGATAATATAACCAAGTTTGAAGTTTTGTTAAATTCGAAGGAAGAGTTTTGATCACCGTGTGGGTAATCCCTATATTTGGGTTTTCGTTTTATGTGTACTAAAAAGGAAGGAAGGCTGGTGTGACTATAGTAATGCCAAACATACGAGCAAAGGACTCTATCTACTCCACACTGACGAATGAAAGAAGCTCATCACGGATGATAGGACAAGCAATAGTCGTTCCATTCTTGCTCTTCCTATTCCATACCATAAACAGACACATTTGATTCATCGACATTGGCGCTAGAGACTCTAACCCCACCCATCAACCCTTTATGGAGTTAGCGGACCAAGAGAAAAAAATTTCCGATATAATAAAGAAAGTAAAAAAGGTTCCAAACCATTGAAACAGTAATCAGTTGACGCAAATGAAAAATAGAGTATCATAATCATCACATACCCCTCCAGAGAATGCGAATAACTCACCTAGTGCTTCATGAGTGAATCATCAAAGAATATCAACTCTGGAGTCCTACGCAACAAAATATGAAATTTTAAATTCATAGTATTGATGTGTGATTTTATTTTGTTATTTTATTCTTTTGTTTGAATAATGATACTTGCTGCATGTACTTTGCATTGGTTATATATACATATATACATGTTAAGAATTTAGTCACAAAGTAATTGCATCACCAAATATTGCAATAGAAAGTAATCTTTTCTTCATATTGAAAATTATAGTAGCAAATTTAAATTGCCTTGATACGTAGGATATGATTTACACGTTAGCAACATCAATAAAATCTGAAATTTTATGTTAAAAAGATAATGGTTTAGTATAAATAATTAAAGTTACCGAGTAATAATTAACAATTAGGAAGATAATTTGAAGAAACATAATTGAGGTACCAAATTCTTTTAATTTTTTTACAGCAACTAAGTCAAATTCTGCAATTGCACAAATAGAAGCAAATCTACCATTTAACATTAAAAAGGAACACTATTAAACTTATAGAAATTCGTCGAATCTACTAGACAAGAGTCAATATAATTAGGAGAGATACAAATATATCTTCAAATTTTAAACATATATAGATCCTTCACATACATTAAAATCAATTGAAATTGAAATTACCTTGACTATTATTGGAAATTTAACTTGAAAGAGTAATTATTTAAATGAATAACAATAACGAAAATCAGGCTTTCAACTTAATAGTAACCAGATCTGAAATTTATTAGAGAATACTTTAATATATTTGCCAAAGAAAGTGTGAATTTTATTAGAAGAGAAAAACTTTCTGATTTTATGATTAATTTGTTTTTGAAATTCATTAATCAATAGAAAAAAATTTGAATGTCAACTTGAAAAGGACAATGTGAAATATAACGAGTATGGACACAAACTGCATAGCAGAAAGTTCTTAAATTTATGAATAACTGTCAAAATAAATTTGTTATATAGCCACATAATGTATGAGGGATCCCAATGTACGATTATATTAAGTCATTTAACTCTATATCAACAATACATAGAATGAATAAGATATTAATAATATTTTTCATAAAGAAAAAATAGATAAATGTTACGACCCAATTCCATATCAGATTGTGATTGTGTTCAACACCGTTGCTGGAAAATCAACAGTGAACAACCTAGTGATTTTCCATTGTTAGCGAGTTCTCCCATATGGAATTTTTTTCTTACTTTGAAACATTTAATATGAAAACCGATTTAAGTTAATAAATGAAAGTAGTTAAAAATATGTATAACCATAGGAACAAAACTCAAAACAAATCACTAGTCTACTAATGTGTGCCAAGATCTAGTGTCATGAGTATGTGGGTAACAAATAGAATATACAAAAGATATCTTCACCACTGCTTGAAATAAAATAGAAAGGAATAAAATAAAAGGGAGACTCTGACATGCTGTTGAACGGCTCAGAAGGGAGCAACTCACCATGAAATCTCGAACCATGATTAAGTATGTGCGCCGGACTAGTAACTCGATGCACCTGCCTTATAAGATCATGTACAATTAAATACAAACATAGAGTATGAGTACATAAACAACATGTACCCAATCAATATCCAGTCTAACCCCGAAGAAGTATTGACAAGGGGTCGACTTTGATACTTATTATGGGCTAAAAATAATTTATTAACATGTTATACTAAGCATGGATTTCACGAATAATATTGAAAGCTCAATAGCGGGAAATAATAAATTCTTCATTCGAAAAAATTAAGTTTATCATTTAACAACTTAAATTTCAATACATTTAAGCAATATCAATTATGGAGAGCTCCAAAGAATTATCATGCGCAAGTTATGTCGAGGTGGTACGTCCCGATCCAACATAATATTTGAATTGTGTAGTGCCGAAGTCGAATGGTAACCACAGATGCATCTATCTGCTACCGAGGCATTTGGCCCGATCCACAAATAGCAATTAGTTTTTAAAGAAAATACAAATTTCTCATTTATAATCAAGTATTCAATTCAATGTTCAAGTAAGTGAATTTTACCTTTTACAATTGTTTTACCAAACTATAGCATGACTTTAAGCAATTAAATTATCAAGTAAGGGTGCAAACATTTCATTTACGGCATGATATGGATCCTATACTACCCGGACAATAACGTGATAATAGATACATACGGACTCTCGTCACCTCGTACTTACGCAGCTGTAACGACCCGTTCGGTCATTTTAAGAATTAATACCCTCATTCCCTATTAAAGGTATCCTTGTGTTTCTGCTATTGTGAGTTGCTGGAAAGATTATTTTTGAGTTTTGGAGTGTTTTGGGATAGTTAGTCCCTAAATGAGATCTTAAGCTTTAGAATTTGGACCGTAGTCAGAGCAGTGTGAAGACAGCCTCCAAATGAAATTTCGTTGGTTCTGTTGGGTGATTTTGGGCTTATGGGCATGTTCATATTGTATTTTAGAGGTCCATAGCTTATTTAGGCTTGAAATGCTGAAAGTCGAAATTTTGAATTTTCCAGTTTGATAGTGAAATTTTGATATCGGGGTTGAAATGGAATTCTGGATGTTGGAGTAGCTCTATTGTGTTGAATGTGATGTGTGTGCCAAATTCAGGTCATTCGAGCGAGGTTTGACAAACTTTTTGATCGAAAGAGGAATTTGTAAGTTTTGGGAATCCTTAGGCTTGGATTGGAGAGCGATTTGTGGTTTTAGCGTTATTGGGTATTATTTTAGGGTTGGAATAAGTTAGTAGGATGATTTAGGATTGGTTGACATGTTTGGTTGAGGTCCCGGGGCCTCGGGTGAGTTTCAGGTGCTTAACAAAATTAGAATAGTACTTAGGAGAAATCTGAAAGTTGCTGAGGTTCTATCATAATGCACATGCGGTTAGGGGACCACAGGTGCGTGATCGCAGAAGTGATTGAAAAGCCGCAAAAGCAGTTATGTGCTTGGAAGCCAATTTTCGCAAGCGCGGTAGTTTGAGCGCAAATGCGCGACCGCAGGTGCACGAAAATATTCGCAGGTGTGAAAATCTTAGGGCAGAACCTATATAAAGGTTCAGTCGCGATTGTTTCCATTTTCTTCACCATTTTCATCCAGATTTTGAGCTTTTGGGGGGGGGGGGGGGTTTGATAGAGTATTCAAGTGATCTTCGATGAGGCAAGATTTTTGGAACCAAACTCGTTATTATTATATTTTCCACTGATTTGGGCAAGGAATATATGGGAAATAAGGGTTGAATTTGGGGGTTTAGGGTTTGACATTGGAGACATGGAATTAGGGATTTGAGTGGTTGTTTGTGGTCTGATTCTCGTATTTTTAGTATGAGAATTTGGAATTTGTTCCTGTCTCTCAGAAAGAGTGTTAGATTCATCAAATACAACAAGTACACTTTCTTCAACACATAAGGTTCTTTTATTAAATACTTTATATGCTTCGCTTTGTGAAGAATATCCCAAGAATACTCCCTCATCACTTCTAGGATCAAACTTACCTAGGGAGTCTTTGCCATTATTGTGCACATAGCACTTGCAACCAAAAGCCCTAAGGTGGGATATGTTTGGTTTTCTCCCTTTAAGTAACTCATAGGGAGTTTTCTCTACATGAGGCCTAGTCATACATCTGTTTATTATATAACAAGCAGTGTTTATAGCCTCTGCCTCAGAAGCTATGAGGTAGTTTACTGGAAAGTAACATAGTCCTTGCCATATCCTCAAGGGTTCTATTCTTCCTTTCAACTACCCCATTTTGTTGAGGGATCCAAGGGGCAGAAAAATTGTGGTCTATTCCATTTTCATCACAAAATTCAGGAAATTTTGCATTTTCAAATTTAATTCCATGATCAGATCTAATGGAAGTAAGTTGATTTCCTAATTGCTTCTGGGTTTTCCTAATAAAAGCAATGAACATTTCAAATGATTCATCTTTAGAAGTTAGAAACAATACCCAGTTAAACCTAGAATAATCATCAACTAGCACCATTACATATCTTTTACCACATCTGATCATGGCTCTCATTGGACCAAAAATATCCATATGAAGCAGTTCCAACGTCTTTTAAGTACTTACCATTTTATTAGGTTTAAAGGATTACCTTACCTGCTTCCCCCTTGCACATGCCTCACAAACCTTGTCTTCCTTGAACTTGATATTAGGTAGCCTTATTACCAAGTCCTTGGAGATTAATTTTTTTAATTGGTTTAGACTGGCATGGCCGAGTCTTTTGTTCCAAAGGAGGGGATCGTTAATTACCACACTCAAGCAAGTGAGTTCATTTTCAAAAAGAGTTGATAAATCTACAATGTAAATATTGTTAACTCTCCTTTTCTGCAAAACAATCTTGTCAGTAGTAAGGCTAATCACAAAACAATTTGTGGAAGTGAAGGCCACAAGGTTACCTCTGTCATACAATTGTGATACACTTATCAGGCTATACTTTAAGCCATCTATCAAATAGACATTCTCAATGGAATGAGAGTCTGTTTTTCCTACCTTTCCAACACCAACAATCTCACCTTTCTTTCCATTTTCAAAGGAGACATTACCTCCTTTTAGGTTCTCAAGTGAAAAGAACTGGTTCTTGTTACCAGTTATATGTTTTGAGCAGCCACTATCCATGTACCATATTTGGCTACTTCCTTTTACTTGATCCTGCAAAAGAAATCATGGGTTAGTCTTAGGAACCCAAACTAGTTTGGGTCCCTTTCTATGGGAAAAAGGATAAATTAAATTTTTCTTTGCCCAACTAGGCAGTTTGTGCATTTATTTAACAAAAGCTTTGTTCTTTTGACCAACCTTTTCTCTAGCATTACATTCATTTTTATAATGGTCAGTCTTACCACAGTTTGTGCAAATATTATTCTTAGGAAGTGTGAGATACTTGTTTTTGGGATCCCATTTTGGAGCTTGACTCTCAAATCCAAGTCATCTCTTATTGCTACTATGATGTTCTTGCAACCAAGAGAGTGCATCTGAAGCCTTGTTCAAGTTGCATGTTCTGTCTAATTCATGCTTTACCTTTCCTATATCTTCTTTTAAGACTTTAATCAACTAAACTTTCTTGTACATGTCATCTTTCATTTTTTCTATATTTTCTTCTAAGATGAGAGATGATTGATCAGTATTTTTCTTACCTGTCCCTAATTTCAGTTTAATGTTTTCAGATTTGAGTTCTAGAATCTTATTTTCAAGTTGATAAACCTGGTTCTTGAAATCAGTACTTATGTTCTCACTCTTATCAGCCCTAGACTCAAGTCTTTTAGATTTTTCTTCTAGGATAACACATTCTTTAGATAGAACATCTTTCTCACTGTTTAATATTTCAGACTCATCTATGAAGCCCATCAGCAAATCAGCCAGTTTTTCTTTGGATAAAATTTTTATCTTTTCTTTAAGGTGTAGGATACTTACCTCATGTTCATCTTTTAATTCTCTTATGGTCATAAGAGCTTGCTCATCTGCAGCTTCATTTTCTGAGTCCTAATGTTATGTTTCTCCCCATGCAGCAACCATGGCTTTAGTTGATCCCTTATTCCTTTTTGGTTGAACATGTTCCTTCTTCCTGTTTCTTCTTTCAGCTCTTTCTTTCTTCCATTCAATCTCCCATTGTGGACAATTTCTGATATGGTGATCAGTCTTCCCAAACTTGTAACAACCTTCATTGGTTTGTTTCTCTGGAGCCTTGGATTTGCTGAATGTTGTTCCTTTTGAAGTAATTTTTCCTCTCATAAGGAATTTCTTGAAATCTCTGGTTATCATAGCTATCTCATCATCTTCAAGATCTGATCCTTCTAGAATTATGAGAGCCAGACATTGTTTTTTTCTTTGGAGCATCCATTTTTACTGTTTGCCTTCTCAGTTCATAGGCAGTGAGATTTCTAATTAATTCATCTAACTTTAGAGTAGCAATGTTCTTTGATTCCTGAATAGCAGTGATTTTGCTTTCCCAGGAGATTGACAGAACCCTAGTTAAATTTTTCTCCACCTTGTCTTCATCCAGGATGATCCTTCCAAGATACCCAAGTTCATTTGTCAGTGTAGTGAACCTGGTATACATTTCTTGGATAGTTTATCCTTCTTTCATGGTAAAATTTTCATATTGAGAATATAGTAGAGTTCCTCTTGACCTCTTTACGTGAGGTGTTCCTTCATAAGCCACTTGTAAAGTGTCCCAGATCTCCTTGTCAGTAGCACAGCCTTGAATCCTGTTGTACTCATCAGGACCTAGTCCACATACGAACCATTTCTTGGCTTTTGCATTTTTCTCTCATTTCATTAGATCTTCAGCAGTACAATCTACTCTTATTTTTTGAACATCCACTCCTCCATCATTCTTCTTGGTTGTGGCTAAAGAACCATCAGTGATGATATCCCAAAGCTCATAGTCTTCAGCTATGATATGGTCCCTCATTCTGGTTTTCCACCAGGAGTAGTAGAGGCCATTGAAGAGAGGATGCCTAGCAGTGGATTGCCCTTCCCAATTCCCAGGTGGTGCACTCATGTTGATCTTTCCTAAGGTTTTAACCTCTTCAAGGATAACCTGCTATGATACCAATTGATGTTTTAAAATTCAATACCACAAAAAAAGGGGGGGAGGGTGATTTGTGTGGTACCTAATTTTCGCGTTAGAAGAACCTAGTTCTTCTAAGTGTTCTAACTACAACAGTTTTGAGGAATAATAAATTCTGAAAGTAAAGTACACAGATATTTTTACGTGGAAAGCACCTGGCTCAAAAGGTGAAAAAAATATGATCTACTACTCAGTAGGATTTTCCCAAACTCCATTAAAATCACTGAGCCAAAAACTACATTTACAAAGACTCTTTGTAAACCTAAGAATTAACTCTAATCCTAGTGTGGCACACAGCCTCAATTGTTGTGACACTTTCAAGTTAACTCTAACTTTAATACTCAATGCACCTAATACAATTGCTTCTATGATAGCTGAGAGGTAAAATATGAAAACCTACTACAATTGAACTAAACTTTGAATAACCACAATGATGAAACTGTTCTTCTATCTTAGTTCATGTAGCTTCAGATGTGCGCACTTGTGTCTCGCATATATTGCTTGCAAAACAGACTTGATTCTTTTTGCTCTCAAATATGCTTTACTTCTGCTTATGTGCATTACCTGTAAAAGAGAACAACTTAGTTATCTAATATCAGCAGTTAGAGTTTGATCAAGACTCCAGTGCTTATCCTTTGTCGATTTCAGTCCTTAACTACTACAAACTCTCATCCTTATCCTAGCTTAAGACTGTGTTCTCTTATCTTAAGAAGACTGTTCTCCTTAGAACTCAATGCAACCTTTTCAATCACATTCAGAAGATATTTGTTGCCTATGCCTCAGTACATATCTTTCTCACGTGCCTTCTATATGGGGTGGTTATGACTAACTGTGTCTCTCATGATGGACCAGGTCCTTCCCCTGATGTTCATTTGTCAATCTTCAAAACTTCAACTAAACTTGGCCAACACTAACGAAGGGCGTGATGAGATTTTGGAAGAAGTGTAAGCTCAGCCCTAGGTTCATTGGGCCTTTCGAGATCCTTGATCAAATGGAAGAGGTGGCTTATAAACTTGCATTTCCACCGTGTTTATCAGTTGTGTATCCAGTGTTTCATGTATCCATGCTTTAGAAGTACCATGGCGATCCATCCCACATGTTAGACTTCAGAATTGTCCAATTGGATAAGGATTTGACCTATGAGGAAAAGTCGGTAGCTATTCTAGATCGGCAGGTTCGTAAGTTGAGATCAAAGAGTTATCCTTCGGTTAATGTCTAATGGAGAAGTCAACATGTCGATGTAGCTACCTGGGAGTCCAAGTCTGACATGCAGAGCAGATATCCCCATGTTTTCACTAGCTTAGGTACTTTTCTACGTCCCTTCAAGGACGAATGGTTATTTTAGAGGTGAAGAATGTGATAACCCAAAGGCTCATCTCATGCTTTTGAACCCAATCCGGGATTCTGAGGTCTTCAAAACCTCATATTCGTTCTCCTTGATTTTCGAGCACAGTTCCAGAAAGCCTTTATGTGAAATTTGAGAATAATATTAAGTTTTTCCTTTAAAAATTAATTTAAGTTGACTTCGATCAGCATTTTAGTGAACAAACCTAGATTTGTGCTTTGATAGTCTAGGAGAGTCCGTATGAAAATATGGGACTTGGGCGTATGCCCAACGAATTTCGTGGTCCCTAGCCCAATAAATGATTTTTTTAAAAAAATTGTTAAACTGAAAAAAGTAGTTTTTGGAATTTCAATAATGCTTGATCTTATAGGTATCGTGCCTATATTTTGATTCTGGAACCCGATAATGATTTAATATGGTATTTAATTCATGTTTGTGAAATTTTGTAAGGAATGGAGTTTATATGACGTGATTCGGACCTTTGGTTGTGAATATAGAAACGTTAAGTGTTCTTGAGAATTTTATTGATTTTGATGCTAAATTCATTAAGATGTAATTTTGGCGATTTGATCGTACAAGCAAGTTCGTATGATATTTTTAGACTTGTGTGCATGTTTGGTTTGTAGCTCCGAGGGCTGGGGTGAGTTTTGGATAGTCCACAGGGTGTTTTGGACTTAGAGATTTTTGATGTTTTGTTGTTGCAGGTGCACATATCTATCATTCTTCATGTTTTAAAAGGATATTCGCGAACATGAATAGTAGGTTAGTCTGAAGAAGAAATTATTCGATGCAAATGCGAGGCACTAGTCACGAACGCGAAGCATTAGGGTCATTACCTTTCGCGAACGCGGTTGGGATATCGCAAACGCAAAGAAAGGGAATTAGGGGAGGAGAATGATACACTACTTGAACACAGAAAGTGGATCATGAACCTGGAGGTCTGGGGGGATATACATTTGCGAATGTATAGTGTGTCTCAAGAACGCGAAGGTTAATAGGACCGCTGCATCGCGAATACGACAAGCTTCCCGCGAACGCGAAGAAGACCTGTCCAGTGATTTTAAAACATAACCTAAGTCAGGATTTTCTCAAAACTTCATATCTCTTCTATTAAAACTCAACCTTGGGAGATTTTTGAAGTAGGGGTTCAACACTAAATCACAGGTTTGTGTTCTTAAACTCATCTCTTTCATTTCCCATCAACACCATTTCTTGGCCTTAATTTTGTTCTTTAAATGTAGAAATTGGGGATTTTGGGAGAATAATATTTTTACAAATTTGGGAACTTAGACCTCGGTTTGGGGTTGGACCCAAAACTAATTACATATTTGGGCTCGTGGGTGAATGAGTAATCGTGTTTTGATCCGAACTTTGAGTTTTGACCAAGCAGGCCCGGGGTCAGTTTTTGACTTTTTGGAAAAAATGCTAGATATCTATAATTTTTATTAGAATTGGTTTCTTTAATAGATTAATTATGATGTGATTCGAGAAGATTTGAATGGAAACTAAGGGAAACGCTGTATTTGAGGCTTGAGTTTGGCATGTAATCGATGTAAATGTTGTGGCTAACCTTAGCTTGATGGATTAGGCATTGTTTGCCCTATTTTCTACATGTTAGGACTTGAGTATGACGTATAGGTCTGGTGCCGAGTATCTATATGTTGTTGTGGGGTTTGAGCATGCAAGTGAGTCTATACTTGTGACTGTTGTATTTCTTTGTAAGTATTATTCCTAGTTAAACTAGTTATTATTCATGTTAACACCTATTATGTACGTTTCGTGATTTTGGATATGGAAAATGGCTCAAATAGAGATTTCTAATATGAAATTAAATGATGAAACAAAGCTTTTTGATTGTGGTGCCCTTGCTGGGTTTTTATTATTTTTGTTCTTGTTATGGTGAGGAAGAGTGATAAAGCACGAAGAGTGATGCCGTGCACATTTTATATAATTCATATGGCGAGGAAGAGTGATAAAGCACAAATGGTGATTTCCTGCATAATTATAATATTCATATGGTGAAAAAGAGTGATAAAGCACGAAGAGTGATGCCGTGCACGTTTCTATTATTGATTGCACGGTGAGGATTAAGTGTAAAAGCTCGAAGGGTGATATCGTACATTTTCTATTTGTTGTGTTTATTGTTATTATCGGTTCAATGTATTTTAGCTGTTTAAATTCCTTTACTGTTGTGATTCTTTATTTAAACCCCCATATCATGTTGCCCATTCCCACTTATTTCTGCTTAGCTTTTATTACTGTTATCTTGTTAGTATATTGATTAACTACACATGTTTATGATGTAGTCATGTCCTAGTCTCGTCACTACTTCACCGAGGTTAGGCTCATCATTTACCAATATATGTGTTCGGTTTTACTGATACTGCACTCTGCACTTTTTGTGACGATTTCGATGCCGGACCTCATGAATGTGAGAACGTGATTTTTGCCCTACATGAGAATTACTCCCAAAAAATTCAAAATAAAATCGTTTTTGTATCGTTGTAATATCTGTGGATTTTTGTGTTAATTTTCTTATTATTTGTATTCTTTGTGTATGCATGTTTGTTTGTTTGAATTAACAAAAATACAAAAATACATCACGTTTGCATTTTGGATTCATTAATAGTAAACAAGTTTATTTTATAAAAAATAGAAAATTACAAAAAATACGTATTTTTGCATTTTTTATTATTTAATATCAAATTGTGTGATTTATTTAGTTGATGTTTAAATTGAGTATGATAATATTTAGTGTATCTTAACTAGCACTTTTGTAATTTTTATTTGATATTTTTTTAGTGTAATTACCATTTTTTGTTTAATTAGGAGTTAAATTTAAAAAGAAGAAAAAAGAAACAAAGTGAAGAAATAAAGAGAAAAGGATTTGGGCCATCTCCAATCCAACCAAAACCATGGCCCAATTTAATTCACAACCCAGTCCAATCTCCTACCCGGTTTAAACCCGCCCCTACTTAACCAAAAACGACGCCGTTTTTATTTTTATACTGATCTTGGCCATTGGATTCTTGTGATCCAACGGCTGAAATTAATTTGCACATTTTAGTATACCCAAAACCCCCCAAACTCGTTCTTCCTCTTCATTTCACCATTTCCTCTCCAAAGAAGCCAAGATGAAACGACCCTCTCGAAACCCTAGTAGCCGCCGCCCTTCTCCTCCACCCTTAAGCCGGCGGCAACCGTTCTGTTGGCCGGGAAAACAACACCCCTGAACCACCTTGCCTTCCTCTTCCCAAATCCACTAACCGTTTGGTTCGAATCATTCCCACTCATCTCGAATCTTTATTTGAAGATTCGAGTAAAACTTGAACCCATTCCAACCAAGCCCAAACTCACACCCAAACATCCCCCTAGCCTCCCCACACCATAACCACGCTTGGTTTGGTTTAAATCCAACTAGAAGCCCAAAAATCCCAAACGGCCGCATGAACCCTAAAATCCAAAATTAGGGTCTTTTTTCTAAATTCAACGGAAATTGACGTCTAATAGACCTTAATTGGGATGTTTTCACTTGAAAACATCTCAATTAGGGTCTGTTCGACTCAATGATTCAAGTTCAAGTTCAAGTGGTTCGAACTCTGTTGGGTTCCGATATGTTTTCCCACTGTGTAAGGTATTCTTTCTTCTCTTTATTTTTATTTTTTCTTTGTTAGTTGTGTTATAATCCCCAGTTTGTTTTAAATTTTTATTTTTAGCCGTTCTGTTTCTTTTTCATAGACCCTTTGTTTGGTCTCCCCTTTTCTGTGTGTGTTAGTTAACCACGACTATTGTGATTGCACCATGTGCTTAATTTGTTTGAGGTCGTCAAGTAATTAACTCATATTTTTGATCCTATCAATCTGCCCGTAGGATGTAGTTTGAATGTCAATTGGTCGTTATCGATTGTGTAGTTATTAATTGATTAAACAAATTTCGTCGAAGGTTCTGTCACGCCCCAAATCGAGGGACATGACCGGCGCCTGACCGGGTAGCCCCAATCAAGCGGACCTGGGTGCCTTTCGTTCCCACGCATTACCCCGGTGTTGATTGATTCTCATTAACAAAATATCTTACTAACCATGAATGATTTCATAATAAACAAACAAAACCATACAAATGATTTATTAACAAGTTTGCAGTTTTTTACAACGCCCGACATAACATAATATATATACATAAGACTGGAATCCCACAGTTTACATGTCTACAGAGCCTCTAGGGTACAAAAGGGAATACAATACTTGCCAGTAACAAGGCTCCGGCTATACCTTACAAAACCAAAATGGAATCTAAACAAAAGTGGAGTGAACCTCATAGGGCCCCGAGGAAGAAAGGGGCTCACCAAAACGGGCAGTGGAAGGTGAAGGATACTACTGCCGATGAGCTGAAGTGCCTGCTATTGATCCACCTACAATCATAACACGAATGTAGCGTCCCCGGCAAAAGGGACGTCAGTACACTTAAATTGTACTGGTATGTATGGACAAACTTTGTCCCAAGTAAACTCAAGCCGTCAAACAAGGATCACGATGACAAGACAGACAATAGATTACATCAAGAAATCAATTAAGCTAACTATCCATGTTTCCCACCTTTTACTCATTTCAGATAAGCCTCAACACAAGCAAGTTTAAGGTCAACAAATAGAACAACAACCAATCAACCACATAAATTGCAAGTAGTCAAACATAGGGGCAATCAGTGCCCCCCAGGTTGCAAACTCTCCTGTTGTCTCCTTTCACAATTTCATATTAATGATTTTGTATCAATTTCATTTGCGATTTCGATCGCTTTCCATCCTTATTACCTCGTCCACCCTTATTACCTCGGCCACCCTTATCACCCCAACCCACACCTTATTTCTTCATGTTGCGGTGCCCAACCCGATCCCACCGTACAGTTTTCAAACACAACAATCACAAACAATAGATAAGGTACTACACACAACTTCAATAAGTTCAAATAAGCAACTTACACATTGGTTCATGTTCTCAATTACTTCTCAAGCCACTATCACAATCAAGTTACAAGAGTTCCAAAATCGAGAATGTTCATACTGTTATGTTCAATAACTTGCCACACCTCAAGTGTTTCGTTTCTTTTCCACAAGGTACCATATATGCCATCATAGCAATTGTTCACAATTCTTTACCAAATTAAACTCTCATTTATCTTTCGGCTCATATCTCATATTACATCACTCATAGTTCAACAACAACTTTGAATATCCAACAACAACATCAAGAATTTCACACAATTTGTCAAATTAACATGAACTCAACAATTTCACACATATAGGCGATTTCACAAGAATCAAAATTAGCCATACATACCTGGTATCGAGTTTTCTTCTTTTAACGTCCTACTTTATGCTTACCCAAGCTATCCTAGCGTTGCCGACTTTGTTTCGCAGGTTCTTACGCCTATTCACTTCCTCTTTACTAACAATCAAGTTCAAATAACCATGCATGAGTGTAAAATCTCATTTTCAAAAGCTATTACATGTAACCCTCTCCTTACCCATCTTAAAACTGAAAATTAGAGGAAATAGCTAGGGTTTTTACCTTCAATTGATTTGGGGAAGTTGAATCTTGGCCCTAGAATCCTTTGGACTAAATGGTTGGAACAATCTTTGAAGATGAAGGACTTCTCTCTCTAAGACCCCTCTCTTCTCTCTCTAATTTTGGTGAGATGATATGATAAAATGAAGGAGAAAGGCGTTATTTTAAAGAAGAGGTCGGGTGGAAATTTATAAAATTCCTGGGCCGGGGCAATTCTGCGGTCGCATCTGCGATCGTAGAGTCAACATGCGGTCCGCATAGTGACCGCGGAATTGCCTCAAAATTTACACAAGTTCTGTTAAGGAATGCGACCAAAATGCGGTCCGCATTCTTGATCTGCGGTCGCATAGTGCACCGCAGATTTGACAATCAAAAACCTTCGAGAATTTATGAGGTAGATCTGCGGTCCGCAGATCCATTCTGCGATCGCATATCGACCGCATTCTCAACACCAATTTTTGCAAACCTACTGTTAAGCTCTGCGGCAGGAATGCGATCCGCATAGCACATCTGCGGTCGCACTCCTGACCGCAGAATTGACACTTTTCTGGAAAAATTGACTCTTTACTAGGTTTCATGCACAAGAATTGATCGCACCATAGCTACTAGGTTTCATGCACAAAAATTTTATGGGGCCTTACATCCTCCCCCCCTTAAGATCATTCGTCCTCGAATGAGGATTTTTGAAAATGAGTTGGTTTTTTTGAAAGACATGATATGCAAACTATCAAAATTTTAACTAACTCTTATATTTTAGAAAACTTTCGCCAGAGTTTCCTTTGTATTATGGACATATCCACCTGTCAGAGGGCCCCCAAAACACATTACCAAATAGCTATACACAAATACAACACTTTCCACAACTTGTATACACTTTCTTACCTCAACAAATGCACATATTCTATCACATTGTTACAATCGCACATAAACTAGTTACTTTAATGAGTTCTTACCTTGTTTAACCATCTTAATACTTCATATACACACGAACAAACCATTACCAATCTACACTTACTATTAGTTGTCTAATTAACACATGAATCTTTTATAAGGCTTTCATTTATCAAGAAAGGTTCAAGTGACCCAGGGTAACAACACATTTATCTCATTACAAAATGAAGGAGACTTTACTAATACTAAGAGGGAAATAACTTGGACAAGATGACAGTTAGTAGGAGTAGAAGGGTCACCTAATTTCTTCTAGGCTTGATCAAACAAATGGGGGTACTTTTCCTTCATCTCTTTTTTTGCTTCCCATGTGGCCTCCTCAACTTGTTGACTTCGCCACAATACTTTAACAGAGGCAACTTCCTTATTTCTCAACTTACGGACTTGCCTATCAAGAATGGCGACTGGAACTTCTTCATACGACAAATCTTCATTAACCTCAATATCCTCGACTGGCATGATGGTGGATGGATCTCCAATCACTTTGTTCAACATGGACACATGGAATACCGGGTGCACTGATGACATCTCGGGAGGCAACTCTAGCCTATAAGCAACTTGACCAATCCTTTGAACGATCCGATATGGCCCGACATACCTAGGACTCAATTTCCCTTTCTTTCCGAATCGCATGACTCCCCTTCATAGGAGATACCCTCAAGAACACCCAATCATCAACTTAAAACTCCAAATCCCTTCGGCGAATGTATGCATAGGATTTTTGACGACTCTATGCTATTTTCATTCTCTCCTGAATTGTAACGACCCGGCCGGTCGTTTTAGAAAATTACGCCCCAATCCCCAATTTAACTGTTCCCCTAAGTCCATTTCTACTATTGTGGTTTGCCGGGAGAGTCGGTTCTAAAATTTGGAGCATTTTGGGACACTTAGTCCCTAAATAAGAGCTTTAAAGTTAGAAAATGGTCCGTAATCGGAATAGTGTTAAGACGATCTCGGAACGGAAATTCGATGGTTCCATTTGCTCCGTTAGGTGATTTCGGGGTTGGGAGCGCGTTCGGAATGTATTTTGGAGGTCCGTAGCTCAATTAGGCTTGAAATGCCGAAGTTTGAAATTTTGGCGAATTCGATCGATAGGTGAGATTTTGATCCGGGGGTCGGAATGGAATTCCGACAATTTCTGTAGCTTCGTTATGTGATTTTGGATATGTTCGCAAATTTTCAGGTCATTTGGACGTCGTTTGGTTGGGTTTTAGATCGTATGTGCAAATTCGGAAAGTTTTAAGAAATTTAGGCTTGAATTCGATATGAATTATGGGTTTTGATGTTGTTAGACGTATTTTTATGATTGGAATGAGTTCGTATCGTGTTTTGGAGTATGTTGGTAGTTTTCGTTGGGGTCCCGGGGGCCTCGGGATGAATTCGGACCATCAAACGGGCATTTGGAACTTTGAAAAATCTGCAGAAAATGCAGCAGCAGTGCAGCAGGGCATTGGTCATCGCGTTCGCGATGACTGGGTCGCGTTCGCGAAGGCCTGGGTTTGATGACCATCGCGTTCGCGATGCCAGGGACGCATTCGTGTATGAGGGAGCTGGAATGCATTGCGTTCGCGTGGAGTAATGTCACGATCGCGTAGGAGGAAAAGGCAGGGCATCGCGTTCGCGTGGACTGGGACGCGTTCGCGTAGAGTAAAAGTCCGGAGGCTGGGAAGATGACCTTCGCGGACGTGTGACTTCACATCGCATTCGCGATGAAGGACTAGAGCAAGGCATCGCGTTCGCGTGGGAGGCGTCGCGAATGCGATGAAGAAAATAGGCTGGCAGTGAGTTTAATTACAGAACAGAACTAGTCGCGGGTTTCATACCCCAAAACGCCATTTTTGAGTTCTAGAGTGAGAAACTCACGGGAATTGCTGGGAATTCATCGGGGATTCGTCGGAGGTAAGTTTTGTGGCTTAATTATATCATTTTAACATGAAATCCTTGGTTAAATTTCTGTAAATGGAAGATTAAAGGTGGGTTTGAGCCCTAGGCCTAAATTGAAGAAAAACACTGATTTGAGTGGGCAAATGGAGTCCGATTTTGGTAAATTTTAATATGCCTAGACTCGTATTGAGATAAGGAACCCGAATATATAATTTTCGTGATTTTTCGATAAGCGTACCGAAAGTCGGGTTTTGGCAACTTGTGGGTTTTGGTGTATTTTGAGTTATTTTGATTGGGTAATGCCCAATTGGCCTATTTTGATGTGATTCTATTGATTTTTATCGGATACTACACTTGTGGAGGCCGACATTCACGGCAAGAGGGTTATTTCTTAGCGGTTTTGTACCGGAATTGAGGTAAGTGGCTTGTCTAACCTCGTGTGGGGGACTTTCACCCCTAGGATATTATGTGATACTTTAAATGCCTTGTACGCGAGGTGACGGGCGTGTACATGCGCTGGTTGTTGAACACATACTTTACTTAAAATGTTCGATGAGTGATATTCCTGTTTTTAGCTGTTAAATTCGATATTCCTACCCGGTAGCAGTTAGAAAAGCATGATTAGGTAGTATTTAACTGTCTAGTTGCCTAATTGTCTTACTTGAGTTTTCTTGGTAATCGCTGGCGCTGTTTATCGGCGAAGTTATAGTTAAGAATATTATACTTCTCTCTGTGTATTCCTTTACTTGCCGTGTTTGTGGACTGCGGGTTCAATTCCCGGAGATCCCAGGGCTGTGGGTTCGATTCCCAGAGACCCAGAGTGGTATTGTTGTGGACTGCGGGTTCGATTCCCGGAGATCCTGAGATTTATTGAAATGTGGACTACGGGTTCGATTCCCGAGATCCTGAGTTATTGGTAGGGACTACGGGTTCGATTCCCGAGATCCCGAGTTATTGGAAGGGACTACGGGTTCGATTCCCGAGATCCCGAGTTATTGGTAGGGACTACGGGTTCGATTCCCGAGATCCCGAGTTATTGGTAGGGACTACGGGTTCGATTCCCGAGATCCCGAGTTATTGGTAGGGACTACGGGTTCAATTCCCGAGATCCCGAGTTATTGGTAGGGACTACGGGTTCGATTCCCGAGATCCTGAGTTATTGGAAGGGACTACGGGTTCGATTCCCGAGATCCCGAGTTATTGGTAGGGACTACGGGTTCGATTCCCGAGATCCCGAGTTATTGGTAGGGACTACGGGTTCGATTCCCGAGATCCCGAGTTATTGGAAGGGACTACGGGTTCGATTCCCAAGATCTTGAGTTATTGGTAGGGACTACGGGTTCGATTTCCCAAGATCCTGAGTTATTGGTAGGGACTGCGGGTTCGATTCCCGGAGATCCTGAGTTATTGAGATATTATTGAGACATGGGTTGCGGGTTCGATTCGCGGAGACCCAGAGGTACCGTCAAGGGGACTGTGGGTTCGATTCCCACAAGTCCTGGACTTGTTTTATTGAGTTGGCTATTTGTTGTTAGCTTAATTGTAGACGATTGCAGTAATCATCTTGTTGTTGCTATTTCGGATTTATTATTATTTGAGCTGCTTATTATTGTTATTGTCTTTTTGTTATTGTTCTCTCAGTAGGGCCACGACCTTCCTCGTCACTACTCCATCGAGGTTAGGCTTGGCACTTACTGAGTACCGCCGTGGTGTACTCATGCTACTCTTCTGCACACTTTTGTTGTGCAGATCCAGGTACATCAGGACATGCTCGTACTAGGTCATTCCGCAGCTTTTTTGGGAGACCTCGAGGTATGATCTGCTACATCCGCGGATCCGGAGGCTTTCCTTCTATTCTAATAGTATTAGTTGACATTTTTCCTTCATTTCGTTGTTAGATACTCTTTACACATAGAGCCACAGTTGTATATTCTCTTTTAGTCTGTGTTACCGTGGGATTCCGGATCTTGGTAACATTTTATTCAGTGTGTTGACGGATGTATGTGTCAAGCGGCACGGAGTACATACCTTTTTATGATATTTTTTCCGCTGTTTCTTATTTAAGTGTTCATAGCTTGTGTATTCCGCAACATGTTAGGCTTACCTAGTTGTGGGGACTGGGTGCCATCACGACATGTTCACGATTGGTGAACTAGGGTCGTGACATGAATAACCTTGACCTTTTCCATAGCTTCGGACACCATATCCGGCCCTAGCAATTCCGCTTCACCTACCTCAAACAACCCGATTGGCGACCTACATCTTCTCCCGTACAATGCCTCAAATGGGGCCATCTGAATGCTAGCATGATAGCTGTTATTGTAAGCAAATTCTATCAGTGGCAAGTGTTCATCCCAATTACCTTTAAAATCTAAGACACAAGCCCGCAACATATCTTCAAGCGTCCGAATGGTCCGCTCGGCCTGACCGTCGGTCTGTGGATGGAAAGCTGTGCTGAGATTCACCTGAGTTCCCAAACCTTGCTGAAACTTCTTCCAAAAGTTAGCTGTGAACTGAGCCCCGCGATCCAGGATAATAGAAAGTGGAGTGCCATGAAGCTTACTATCTCCCTGATGTACAACTTAGCATATTGCTCCGCAGTATCGGTGGACTTGACTGGCCGGAAGTGAGCTGATTTGGTGAGTCGATCCACTATCACCCATATTGAGTCGAACTTACGCTGAGTGCGAGGTAACCCTACCACGAAATCCATATTGATCATCTCCCATTTCCACCTTGGTATTTCTATAAGCTGAGTTAATCCACCGGGTCGTTGATGCTTGGCCTTCACTTGTTGGCAGTTTGGGCATTTAGCTACAAAGCTTGCCACATCCCTTTTCATACCGTTCCACCAATATATCTCCTTAAGGTCATGATACATTTTTCGTGGAACCTGGGTGTACCGAATACCTAGAAATATTATCACACCTCCTTTTTTCACACCGCATACGTATAAACATAAATGTGCCACTGTTTAATACTACACCCCGAGAAGAGATATAATAATAATCAGTGAAGGAGTTTTTCCACTTAAAGGACAATCGGAACGGGATCAATTTATTTAATTATTAAGAGTCGCCACTTGGGAAAATAATGGTGTCCCAAGTCACCGGTTTATTCCCGAACCGAGGAAATTTATGACTCTGTATTACAGTCTGCGAAACTAGAAACCTGGATAAGGAATTCTGTTAACCAGGGAGAAGGTGTTAGGCACTCCCGGATTCCGTGGTTTTAGCACGGTTGCTCAACTGCAACTTTTGTTTTTATCTGACTTCTTTATATATTTTAATTAGGTGCTTTTAATGTTCCACTTTTAATTTTAGAAGAACTGCGACGTCACGAAAACACTTTTCGAGTCACACCGCAACCGGTACGCCTGTGACTTTAATGTATTTCAGTTTCGCCGAGAGTAAGATTTGGGTCACAGAAATGCGCACCCGTAATTAGGAAAGTATTTTATTTACAAATCGTGCCTAAAGATTCTACGTCTTTGTTAATTTTGGAAAAGACCGTGAAATTCTCTAAACGGTCTCCCGAGTCTAAAATTTATTACCCATTATTTGAGGGCCCCGCAAATGTATGTTTAGTGCGGCGAGGCTCGTCTCATTATTTAAGGTCATATCTAAAATGACTAGATTTTATTTGATAAGTCTCTAGTAATAACGAAACTTCTAATTTATTGATTTTTTTGCACTATATATTGGAATCTTTTAATCAAGTATATACTAATGAATTTCGTGGAACCATTTACAATAAAACGAAGCCTTGGAGTTTGCAAATTACTATGCAATTAACTGTTGAGTTCTAGCGTCAAGTTGGCCACTACTTTTCACTGCGCTATTTTTTTTTTATCTCATACTCACATTATATATGAGCCAGACGTTATCTTTTGATTGTTTAACAATGAAGTGGTGAAAGTTATCTTTTGACTATTTAACAATGAAATGGTGAAAGCTACTCAAATTGCACTTATTATTTTGAACCTTTTTCTTCTACTGCACAGCTATAACATAACCTAAAATTAGCAAACAAATAGACAATATCTTTTTGTTTCCTTTTTTCAAACGACAATATTACTAATTCATTTTCAATGCTTTGGCGTCTGCCACAAATTATAATTCACCAAATTATACAACCCAACAAGAACAAAATCTACTTCTAAAGAAGTTGTACGGCAGAATCATTTGACTAAGAAAAAATGAAAATTGCAGTAAAATCAAGCCATTTCTTCAATCCACTTTCAATTTCACAAGTGCATCAGAATCCGAGTATATGTACCTGGCAATTACAATGAAGGGAGGTCAATTGCAGCAGCAGTAGGACACAATAACCACAGCAACAGAACAACAACAGCAACAGGACAACAACAACAGAACAACAACAACCACCACAACAACAACAGCCTCAACAACAACAGCCTCGACAACAACAGCCTCAACAACAACAGCACAACAACAACAGTAGTGGCCAAACACAGCAACAGCAGTAGCCACACACAACAAACAGCAGTAACAACAGGGATGAATGTAAGAACCAACCCAAACTCTGACCAACCCTCAATGGAACAGTAACACAATGTCTACGTGTGTGTGTATTTCTGCTTTTCAGTGAGTCTTTGTGTATGCTTGTCTATTCAAGTGTTTTTCGAATGCCCTCCAATATTCTCTATCACCGTCTATGAGAATTGATTCAGAATTCAAATACTAAGAAAGAATTCTCCAAACTCTCACAATTCCTCTCAATGTATCTGTCTCGTTTTCACTCTCTCTATGTCTAAGGTCTGTGTCTGTGTCTATCTATATGTTTCAGAATTGTATCTCTCAAAAATCCCCCCTCCTCTAATCTCCCTATCACTCTATACTTATAGTTAAACCTCCTCCACCCTGGATGGCCAGAAAAATTCCACTCAAAACCCTTGCCCATCCCTGCTTCTGTCCAAATCACATTGCTCCATGAACTCCCCCCTATCCAGTGTCCAGGTATGGGCTATAACATTAAGAATGCTGGTGGCAGGGCACTAGTGGGATACCCTGCTGTACAGCAGGTTCCACTAGCCCCTCTTATGGGCAGGTGATTAAACAACTAACCTTAATCAAATCCTAACCACTGTATCCAATTAACTCCTAATCCAGAATTCAAGCAAACAACAAGCCCTATACTTGTGAATTGCATACGGGCAGACAAGGTAATGAACAATCATACAAACAAGTTAACTTGTTGACGACGTTAAATAAACTATACATACAAAGCAATTAGCATTGAATTAAAACAGATAGAGATGGGAATCGACCGAATAAAAGGTCTATTGGAGATGAAAAAGAAACAAAACAGAAAACTAAAAGAAAAAGCAAAAGGATAAAATTCACATGATTAACAAACGAAATATGAAGAAATAAAAGAAGAAATACCATGTAAGAAGAAAATCCGCACTTGAATGGACCCCGGACCCATCTTGGATTCAATTCGAACTTGGACTCTTCGTTTTTGAGGCCAATGGACCTTAATTGAGATGTTTTCAACAATGAAAACATCCCAATTAAGGTCTATTAGACCTTAATTAAGAAGAATGCGAGTTCTAGGGTTCATGGCCGAGATTTGGGGCTTAAACGGTTCGGGCTTGATTCGAACTAAAACAAGGGTGTTTATGGTACGAGGGAGGTCAGGAGACAACGGGGTGTGAGTTTGGGCTCGATTGGAGTGGATGTTCAAATTCCGGCGAGTTTCAAACGAATATTCGAAGCGTTCAGGCCATATTCGAGCCTAACGATTGGTAGATCCATGTAGAGGGGGTTTAGGGGGTTTTATGGTGTAAACTTGGGAGCCATTGGCCTACCGGAACCGCCGTGAGGCGATTTCCGGCAGGCGGCACACGGTGGTGGACGGCGGGGTTTTTTGTGTGTCTCTTGAGAGACGAACGGTTTTTGGCAAAAATGGGAAATGAGGTGGGGCATAAGGGTTTGGGTATCTGAGACATAGGTTGATTCATTTCGGCCGTTGGATGATGAGAATCCAACGACCAAGATCAAACAATGGGGCGATTAATGTGATCCATCAGATCAACGCTGATCGACGGCTTGGATCCCTTTACTTAAAACAGAACGATGTCGTTTGGTCTTAGTAAGAGTGGGTCGAACCGGGTGAGATGGTATTGATTGGATTGGGTAAGGGTTTTGGGTTGGTTGTTTTGTTTGGGTTCCGGATTTAGGGGCCCAAGTCCTTTTTCTTTTCCTTCTTTATAATCAACACAAAATTCTAATTAATTTGTAACCATTAAAATAAAACTATAGGGATATTAATACTTAACAACAATCAATACACAATTAACAAATAAACATAAAATCATATAATGACAGCAAAAATAGAATGAAAATATGTATATTATTATATATTTTTGATTTTTCCATTTCGTAAAAATAAGTAATTTACCAATCAACTCAAAAATTTTATAATTAAGTTTTAAATGCTATTACATATATTTTTTTGTATTTTTATTAATTTAATCACATAAGCATGCACACACAAATACAAATAACAAGAAAATTAATATGAAAACCCGCAAATATTGCAAACAACACAAAACTCTTTTATTTTTGAATCTTTTAGGAGTAATTCGTGTGAGGCAAAAATCACGTGCTCACAGCTGCCCCTCTTTGCGCGGAAACATGAAGAGTTTTCGTGCAAAGATAGTGAGCAAATACGAGCGATTTTCGCCCGTTTGAGCACTCCGTGTGAAGCATTTTTTTTAAAAAGATTTTGACCGAGCCTTTACTTCAGGAGGCCTCCTACATATCCTGGGCTAAACAGGAATCAGGTCAATGTAGTTCGGGAAGTTTTGGTAGCTGGGACTACCATGACTGCTGTGATGCTGTGATTTTGTTGTTACTGCTGTTGCTGCTGTTGCCACT
This sequence comes from Nicotiana noctiflora, assembly GCA_032618575.1. Classification (NCBI taxonomy): domain Eukaryota; kingdom Viridiplantae; phylum Streptophyta; class Magnoliopsida; order Solanales; family Solanaceae; genus Nicotiana; species Nicotiana noctiflora. The sequence goes on from JASVEL010002754.1 coordinate 224,327, forward strand.
GCTTAACTGATCTCCTTATTACACCGTGCTAAACAAAAATAAGAAGCTAGACTAAGTTACAGTGTTGCAAATTCTTATCTATCTTTTCCACTTGATCTTGTCATGTTCCTTGCCGTCCTGCTGTTTCTTCGCATGCTTCTTCTCTTCTGACAATTGTTATTTCGGCCTGTCTTGATTGCCGAACTCCGGCCATTGATCCCTTCTTTGTAATCTTCGAACTATTCTCTTTCGAAGTTTGAACCTATCTTTCTGATCCTTGTTGCCTTCCTTTTTATTATGAACTTGGATTCACGCTGGGGATTTTCGTTGCACTCTACCACTTTTCGATTGTTCACTATCCTTATCAAATCTTGGAAACTGAGACGTCGTTCTGCTTTTCTGGCGGGCTTCTGACTCTAACGACAAACTCTAATCAAAAATCGTCATTCCATTCTTCAGGCGGGCTCCTGACTTCAACATCAACTTAGAAAATAAAACGCCATTACTCTCTTCAGGCGGGCTCCTGACTTCAACATCAACTATTGAAAATAAATCGCCATTCCTCTCTTCGGGCGGGCTCCCGACTTCAACAACATCTTTTGAAAATAAACGCCATTCCTCTCTTCAGGCGGGCTCCTGACTTCAACATCAACTTTTGAAAATAAATCTCCATTCCTCTCTTCGGGCGGGCTCCTAACTTCAACAACATCCTTTGAAAATAAATCGCCACTCCATTCTTCGGGCGGGCTCCGACTTCAACAACATCCTTTGAAAATAAATCGCCACTCCATTCTTCGAGGCGGGCTCTCGACTTCAACAACATCTTTTGAAAATAAATCGCCACCTGCATTCTTCGGGCGGGCTCCGACTTCAACAACATCCTTTGAAAATAAATCGCCACTCCATTCTTCGGGCGGGCTCCCGACTTCAACAACATATTTTGAAAATAAATCGCCGCTCCATTCTTCAGGCGGGCTCCCTGACTTCAACTACAACTTCAAAATAAATCGCCACTCCATTCTTCAGGCGGGCTCCCTGACTTCAACTACAACTTCAAAATAAATCGCCACTCCATTCTTCAGGCGGGCTCCCTGACTTCAACCTCTTTTGAAAATAAATCGCCATTCCTCTCTTCAGGTGGCTCCTGACTTCAACAACATCTTTTGACATAAATCGCCATTCCTCTCTTCAGGCGGGCTCCTGACTTCAACATCAACTTAGAAAATAAAACGCCATTCCTCTCTTCAGGCGGGCTCCTGACTTCAACCTCTTTTGAAAATAAATCGCCATTCCTCTCTTCAGGCGGGCTCCTGACTTCAACAACATCTTTTGAAAATAAATCGCCATTCCTCTCTTCAGGCGGGCTCCTGACTTCAACAACATCCTTTGAAAATAAATCGCCACTCCATTCTTCAGGCGGGCTCCTGACTTCAACAACATCTTTTGAAAATAAATCGCCACTCCATTCTTCAGGCGGGCTCCTGACTTCAACATCAACTTTTGAAAATAAATCGCCATTCCTCTCTTCAGGCGGGCTCCTGACTTCAACAACATCCTTTGAAAATAAATCGCCATTCCATTCTTCAGGCGGGCTCCTGACTTCAACATCAACTCACTAACTCCATCTTATCCATGTCGCCTTCCTGCACCACTTTCTTTTTCCTGCATCGCTTCTTGGGCCATCCTTTCTTCTGAATTACCTTGTTCTGGAATTGCTTTCCTCCTGGGTCGTATTATTTTTCTCTTGACTGCTGGGGATATCTTTAGAACTAATTACTTACCTGCTGGGGTAATGCTGCTGGGGAAATCTTCTTTATTTCCTCTTTTTCTACTTCCTTCAAAACCTTTATTCTCTCCCGGGATCGCTGGGGATTGAAATGTCATCAGCTGGGGATTACACTGTCGGGGGATCCCTTTTCCTTTTTCCTCTTTCCAAACCTCATTTGGGACTCGTGCTTGGCTCCCTTGAAAAACTTGTAGGATATAATGCTGCCGGAGAAATCTCGAAATCAGTGTTTCATTTTTCCGAGAACTGCTGGGGATGATACCGACTTCTTGCCTTTCTGAACGCAAGCTTCCTCGTTTTATCTTGTCTGCTGGGGGTATAATTTCCTCTATCACAACTTGTTGTTTTTTTTTTTTTTTTTTCAAAGCTGCTGGGGATAATCGGGTTCAAAGATCATTTCCTCGCGTTATCCGGCTTCTTTCCCCAACCGGGTATTTGGTTTCGAGAAAATTTTCGCAACGGGAGAAAATTTTCTCTGTCCCAGTTTGAGAATCTTCTTCATGGCACGCTTTTCTGCCAACAACCCCTCTTCTTCCTATTTCAAATCAAAGAAAAATTGGTTAGTTTTAAAATGTGGTGGCTGGTTGTGGTGCTACTGCTGGGGATGGTTCTCCTCCTCTTTCCCTGCTCTGTGTTTCATTATCAGAACTTGCTGGGGATATTATTATTTGATGATATTCATGCTGGGGATAGCTTTCTCCTTTCTTGCTTCCCCGCCTTCCTTGACGACTCTTTATTCGCGAACCTTTCCACGTGGTTTTCCACTGACCACCCGAATTCCTATGATAGTGACCCTTCGTGAAGACCTTGCATGTTTTACTGGTGAACCATTTTCTTTGTTCACCCTTGTCACTGAAAATACCTTTCTGCTTGGGATATCTCTCCTTTTGCGGCATATCTAAGGACTGGGCATTTCCCGACCTTTGAGTCTCATTAACCTTCCTTGAGATATCCTTATTGACACCAATCCCTCCCTTTGTCATTTTCCTATTGCTGGGGAATATACCTCTGGACGCTGGCCTTGCGCTTGATCCTTCCCGACTTATACCACTTGGGTGTACCAATCAAAATCCCGTCTTGCGTAATTGGAAAGCTGATGGAAAATTTTGCAGTCATTTCTTGCAAACAGACTCTGTTGGGGAATTTTTGATAAAAAGGAGAAAGATAAAAGGAAACAACATAAAAGACAAAAAGGAAGATGACTCTCTAAAAAGAAAAATTATAAAGTAAACCTATCAAACGTGGATACCAACTCTAATGGACACGACATGCACATATAGCCTATATTCCGTTGTTAAACCGCCTTTTGTAATCTTCGCCTGGGGCTTTCCATTTGATTTCCAATCTTCGTTCGACTTGTAGTGCCCGAGGGGTTTTCACTATCAAGCCTCTCTCATTTCTCTCATTTCGGTTTTCTCTCAGCTTTCATCGCCTTATGGTGCCTGTGAAGGTTTTCACCGCTAAGACTCTCTCATTTGTGTTACTTTTCCGTTGGGGATTGGTGGTGTTACTGCTAAGACTCTCCTATTTTCTGCTGGAGATCGGAGTCTTTCTGCCGGGAATCAGAGTGTTATGTCCCGATGAAACTTCTCTCATTTGCCTAACTCGGCCTCTTTTGAAGATTGGTCAAAAGGTCTTTCTTTGGACCGTAATGTGGGTTTGGACAGGGCTAGAAAGAAAGGGTATTAAAGGCTCAAAATAAAACAAATTGGGTTCAAAATTACAACCTTCGGAATCCTATATTTTCCTTACATAAACACATTTTTTTTTACTGCCCCTGTTTCTTGCTTGGGGATTTTTTTAGTTTTTATTTACATTATGACCGAGCTGTGAAGCGCCTACGTATCCTCTTTGAGGAATCAGGTCAAACGTAGTTCCCAATTCCTCTTTTTCAAGTTTTCTTTTTTTTCATACATTTTTTTTTCTTTATCTCTTTTTGTTGTTTTCTTTTTCTTTACTTTTTCTTTATCCCTTTCTTCTCTTACCTTTCAAACTTGTGTTTCTAGTCTTTGCAACTAATTCCGAAGGAGGGGTATGAAAGAATTTAAAATAAGGCTCAAAGGGTTGACGATGGATAAAGTGTTTGGATAGCAGAACAAAATGCCTTCGTCATTCCAATCTTCAAAACATGCCAAGTGTAAACAACACAATTAATATTCGTCATATCTTTAAAGCACTCTTGGGCAACACTCTCATTTTCATTATTATGAACGACCCCATGTCAATTTTGGCCAGCTTTGACTGTTTCCTTTTTACTTGCCCCGATTTCACATGACTCAGGATCCAAATAGTCTCAAATTGTTTTTATTTCCTTTAGATGACCCGATCATCTTCCAATTGCTTAATGATTAACTTTTAGAATTAAGCCACAATTATTGTGTGCGCATGTCGTGTCACTAGATTCGGCGTTTGAGCACAAGACAAATCTAAAGGGTAAAAGAACTAAACAAATAAAATGACCGGAAGTAACAAAAGACCGAAAGCTTCATTAAACTAATAACGAAATGGTTCAATGACAAAACAAGCAAAACAAACTAGAGTACAGCCCTGAAACAAAACTGGGCAAGACCAAAGCAAACTGCTAGGACAAAAGGGTTTGACCACAAGAAAACCCTGAAAATAACTCGGACAACAGAAATGACAACAAAAACGAACCACCAAAGCTCCATCTAGCCGACCAAAAGATGGAGTGTCTTCCCAATTACCAAGCACGGCGCTTTAGCCACTAAGTTCTGCATCAATATTGCCGAGGCTGCCATCTACTTCAACATTTTTAGCTTCAGTCAATACAACCCCCAGAGGATTCGTGTGCTCCCTGTCATCGTCATTGATCACAATCAACCACCCTTTTTGAATCATTCTTTCTATTTCCTTTTTCAAGGTACGACAACTCTCAATATCGTGCCCTCTGACATTGGAATGGTATGCACATCGTGCAGTAGGATCGAAGCTTCTTGCACGTGGGTCGGGAGTATATCCGGGGAGCGGTGTAATCAGGCCGACATGCTTTAACCTTTCAAACAGACTTGCATAGGATTCTCCGATAGGGGTAAGAGCCTTTTCTCGCTTCAGCAACCTCTCCTCCCTAAACGCCTTATTTGGCCTGAAACCTGACCCGGGGGGTTTCCGGTATGTTCGTGGGGGTTGGTAGGCTTTTTGTGGAGCTGGGTACCTGGAAGGTGAAGTACGATTTTGGTTGTCCCGGGGAGAGTAGTGGTGTTGGGGACGGGAGTAGCATTGTGAAAACATAGCTGGGGGACGAGTAGTTGAGCTAATTGAGCGGCTGGAAAAATTGTGATAGGCGGGTATATATGGAGAGTGTGGGGGATCATCTGGCATCGGGTTCATTGTACGGGTAAGGACAGAGTCTAGGAAGCTAGGTGGTGGCGGGGGTGGTGCTTTTCCATCCATCCATGCCCGATACATATCGGCCACATGTTGTCTCAATATTTTGACTTCTTCTACTAACCCGTGGTTCCGTTCAACCAGCTGTTGTCGGGTATCGGTATCAACCCACTCAGTCTTGAGATCCTCTGCCATTGTCCTCTGACTTTGTGTTACAGGGAAGAGTTATTTTAGAACCACAACCAACCACCTTTCTGAAACTGAACACAACAAAGTGAAGACATTACGTTAGAGTTAGGGCATTGGACAAACAGGTAAACGTGCATTAAGGATGCAATGAATCCTAGGCAGTTAAACCTTTCTATCACGCATTTGCTTCAGTTACATGCGTCGTTCCAGCTTCTCCTATATGTGCTTCCTAAACCTTCCTTTATTTTCTTAATTGTTGTTATTATTTTTTCCATTTTTCTCTTTTTCTCTTCTTTTTTCTTTTTGTAGTTTTCCATTTTTTTTTTCGGTTATGGATATGGTCGAATCCTATGTGGATTGCCTACGTATCATGACCCCGCATGAATCAGACCGAGCGTAGTTCTTGCAAATTAATGCAAGAAAAATAAAGAGATGTTTATTTGATTTTATTATTTATTTATTATTTTTTTTTTGATTTTTCTTTGAAGGAAAATTATAGAAGCCGACTCCAACTACAAACTTGTGTAGGAGATTTCTACAAGAATAAGAAAATTTTTGGTGTCAATTATGACTATTTCTACAAAATTAGCCAAGTAATGAAATTATGGCTATTTTTGCAAAATTTATTTAAGAAAGATAAACTTGAAAATTTTTCCATCCTGTGGCTCATGGGGCATCGTTCGGCATCGCCATAGCCAACGCAAGACTGAGAAGTTTCTAATGTCAATTGACTATTTTTACAAAATTGGCCATGTAATGGCTTATTTGACAAAGCGGCTATTTTTGCAAAATTTTATTTAAGAAGATGCAAATTCAAAATTTTATCCTGGGGCCTATGGGGCATCGTTCAGCACCGACACAGGCTAATACAAGACTGAGGAAGTTACAAATGCAAAAATGTGGCTATTTGAGCAAAATTTCGGCCATGTAATGGCTTGTTTGATAAAGTGGTTACTTTTGTAAAGTTGAGTGATGACTCAAAACTTGATTTTTGTGGATACAATCTTTCGACATTTCCGCGAGGGAATATTTCAAGGCTGTGTCCAAAATTATTTAAAATGATTCAAAGTGGCTATTCTCGCAAAAACGGCCTTCCAGCGTCCTTTTGAAGGACATTCGACTTGTTTTAAACAAGAATAGCATCAACCGACTTATTTATAACAAAATCAAAAATTTGGCATTTTTTGGTTATTTTTGCAAAAGGGGTGTGAACTCGGACTTGATTTTGCAGCTATGGCCTTGCAACATTTCCACAAGGAATATTTCAAGGCTGTGCCCCCAAATTATTAAAAATGATTCAAAGTGGCTATTTTTGCAAAAAACAGCCTTCCGGCGTCCTTTCGGAACATTCGGCTATTTTCAAAAACAGCGTCACTTCGATTTATTGACAAAATTAAACACATATTTTTTTTGATTTTTTGAAAGGTGTGGTAACCCAAACTTGATTTTGCGGCTACGACCTTTCAACATTTCCGCGAGAAAATATTTCAAGGTTGTGCCCAAAAATTATTTACAATGATTCAAAGTGGCTATTTTTGCAAAAATAGCCTTCCGGCGTCCTTTCGGAACATTCGGCTATTTTTCAAAATGGCATCACTTTGATTTTATTGACAAAATTAAACACACATTTTTTGATTTTTTGAAAGGTGTGCTAACCCAAACTTGATTTTGCGGTTACGACCTTTCAACATTTCCGCGAGGAAATATTTCAAGGTTGTACCCAAAAATTATTTACAATGATTCAAAGTGGCTATTTTTTGCAAAAACAGCCTTCCGGCGTCCTTTCGGAACATTCGGCTATTTTTCAAAATGGCATCACTTTGATTTTATTGACAAAATTAAACACACATTTTTTTTATTTTTGAAAGGTGTGGTTGGACCCGATGAGGGTTGCCTACGTAACCCACCTAATGGCGAGAATCAAACCTGCGTAGTTCGGTCAGATTATTTGACCAATTATTTCAACAAAATTGTTCTACCTATTTTTTCAAAATTTCTTTTCAAACTTTCGACAGCGTTTCGTCGACATTTCGATTTTTTTTTCTATTCTGAAATTTTCTCTCTTTTTGTTTTTCAAGAATTTAGCCAATAATAATCTAGAACAAATAAATGCAACATATAACATGCTCGGTCTTTTGATTACCGGGTCACCTGTCCTAGACGGACCCAACCCCTGTGTTGAGTCCCCTAAGTCAGGATATGAAGCAAATAAACGTCCTAAATCTAGGCTCAATATCCTGATGTTTTCAATGGTACTAGACCGTGTACCCGAGTGGACAACTCGGATCGAGGAGGGGCTACGTACCGGTGACCCGCGGGGTCAATCGGCTTTGTAACTTATCCGGCCTTTTTTTTCTTATTTTTGGTATTGACACTAACAGAAAGGGGAGTCTCAACCAGTAAGCACATCCCCGGAGATAAGAAGAGAAGGGCTTTCGGCACAGTTTTTATATATACAGTTCACGTAATATTGTAACGACCCAACCGGTCGTTTTGAGCGGCGCGTCACTCAGCAATTTGAGGCCATGAGCAGCTTCATCTCAGGTATATTGACTTGTGTGTATGGTCAGAATTAAAATTCAAGAAGTTTGGAGTCAAATCTAAATGGAAATTCTCCTTTTGAAAGCTTAAAGTTGAAGAAATGAACTAGGATTGGAATTTTGAGTAAATGACCTTGGAATTGGGATCTGAAAGTTCCAGCATGCTCGTATGATGATTTTGAACTTGGGCGTATGTCCAGATTTGGTTTTTGATAACCCGTGAGCATTTCGGCGTATATGGTGGAAGTTAGTATTTTAGAAGAATTTCATAAATTTGGGTTGGAAGGCGGTTTACAGTTATAGATGTCCATTTGGGATTTCGGAGACTGGGAATAGATCCGTACGGTGATTTTGGAGTTGGGAACGCGATCGGAAGTGAATTCGGATGTCCGGAGGTCATTTTGAAGTGATTTGGCTAAATATAGGAATTTGAAGGTATATGAGAAAATTCGACCGGAAGTGAAAATTTTGATATCGGGGTCGGAATGCGATTCTGAAAGTTGGTGCAAGTCCGTAATGTCGAATTTGACTTGTGTGCAAACTTTGAGTCAATTCGGATCGATTTTGGTAGGAAATGGGACAATTAATCTCTTTAAGGAAAGCTTAAGTTGGAAACGTCAACCCAACGTTGACTTATGAGTTAGAGGGCTCGGAACTGAATTTTGATGATTCAGTTAGTTTCGGGGGATGATTTAAGACTTAGGAGCGCAATCGGATGTAATTTTGGAGGTCCGGTGAAGAAGTTAGCCTATTTTGGCGAAGTTGGAATTTTGGCGGAATCCGATCGATAGGTGATATTTTGATCCGGGAGTCGGAATGGAATTCCGACAGTTGCAGTAGCTTCCTTAGGTGATTTTGGATATGTTTGAAAATTTTCAGGTCATTCGGACATCGTTTGGTCGGGTTTTTGATCGAATGTGAATTTTGAAAGTTTAAGTTTAAGTTTGAATCGAATTCTAGGATTTTGGTGATTTTTGATGTTTAAGGCAGCGTTTTTATGATCCGAGCAAGTTTGAATGAAGTATTAGGTTGAGTTTGAGTTTTTGGTTGTGGTCTCGGGGATCTCGGATGTGTTTCGGATGTCCAACGGGTCATTTTTGGAAGTTTTTTTTTTGCCGTTTTGAGCATAAATGTAATGATCCAAAGGTCTAATTTTAGTTCTAGAGATCCAAATTTGATTTCGAGACTTCGAGAATTTAAATCATGAATTATAGGACTGATCTGGAAATTTTGGTTTAATTTCATCGAGTTGCGATTGGGTTTTTGACGCGAAATGTGAGTTAATTGTTTAACGAGCGAAATTGATGTTAGACTGAGCAAATGAGATCCAAATTCAGTTTTGTTTGAACCACTGGATCCGTATCGAAATTACGGATCCATAGGAAAAAGAATCGTCGAATTTCGAGTTCGTATGATGGAGTTAGGACCATTTTGGTGCAAAATGGCTGTGCTGCAATTTTTTTGAAAAAGCTGCTGCATTTTATGAATAGTGAACAGTAACCGCGCGTGAACAGTAACCTCGCGGGTGAACAATGAATAGTGTCCCACGCGCATGAACAGTGTCCGCGCGTGAACAGTACCGGCGAAAATTCTGGGCAGTATATCCGCGATTTTGGGTCATTTTCCTCTATTTTTTTTGAGCAACTTGAGAGCTTTTGGACATAAATTGATGGGGAATCGCTGGGATATCATCGGGGGTAAGTTTCTTGGCCTTAATTCGTTAGTTTATCGTGAAATCCGTGATTATTTCACTGTTAATGGAGGATTAATGGAGGGTTTTAGCCCTAGGCCTAAATTATAGAAAATTATTGATTTGAATGGGCAAACGGAGTCCGATTTTGATAAATTTTATATGCACGGACTCGTGTTGAGATAAGGAACCCGAATATATAACTTTCGTAATTTTTCGAGAAGTGTACCGAAAGTCGAGTTTTGGCAACTTGTGGGTTTTGGTGTATTTTGAATTGTTTCGATTGGGTAATGCCCAATTGGCCTATTTTGATGTAATTCTATTGATTATTATCAGATACTACACATGTGGAGGTCGATATTCGTAGCAAGAGAGTTGTCTCTTAGTGATTTTGTACCGGAGTCGAGGTAAGTGGCTTGTCTAACCTCGTGTGGGGGAATTTTCACCCCTAGGATATTATGTGATAATTTAAATGCCTTGTACGCGAGGTGACGGGCGTGTACATGCGCCGGTTGTTGAACACATACTTTATTTAAAATGTTCGATGAGTGATATTCCTGTCTTTAGCTGTTAATTTGATATTTTACCGGTAGTAGTTAGAAAAGCATGATTAGGTAGTACCTAACTGTTTAGTTGCCTAATTGCCTTATTTTTTATAATTATTGGTACTATTTTTCGGTGAAGTTGTAGTTAAGCATAATTTATTCTCTCTGTGTATTCCTTTATTTGTTGTGCTTGTGGACTGCGGGTTCGATTCCCGGAGACCCAGGGCTGTGGGTTCGATTCCCAGAGACCCGGAGTGATATTGGTAGGGACTACGGGTTCGATTCCCGAGATCCTGAGATTTATTGAAATGTGGACTACGGGTTCGATTCCCGAGATCCTGAGATTTATTGAAATGTGGACTACGGGTTCGATTCCCGGAGATCCTGAGCTATTGAGATACTATTGAGACATGGGCTGCGGGTTCGATTCCCAGAGATCCTGAGCTATTGAGATATTATTGAGATATGGGCTGCGGGTTCGATTCCCGGAGACCCAGAGGTACTGAGAATGGGACTGTGGGTTCAATTCCCACAAGTCCTGGATTTGTTTTATTGAGTTGACTATTTGTTGTTAGTTTAATTGTAGACATTTGCAGTAATCGTCTTATTGTTGTTAGTTCGGGAATTATTATCATTTAAACTGTTTATTTTTGTTATCATCATCATATTATTGTTTCTCAGTAGGGCCCTGACCTTCCTCGTCACTACTCCATCGAGGTTAGGCTTGGCACTTACCGAGTACCGCCGTGGTGTACTCATGCTACTCTTCTGCACACTTTTGTTGTGCAGATCCAGGTACATCAGAGCAGGCTCGTGCTAGGTGATTTCCGCAGCTTTTCCGGAGACCTCGAGGTATGATCTGCTACGTCCGCAGATCCGGAGGCTTTCCTTCTACTCTAATAGTACTAGTTGATATTTCTCTTCATTTCGTTGTTAGATACTCTTTACACATAGAGCCACGGTTGTATTTCTCTTTTAGTCTGTGTTACCGTGGGATTCTGGATCTTGGTAGTGTTTTATTCATTGTGTGACAGGATGTATGTGCCAAGCGGCACGGATTACATATCTTTTATGCTATTTTTCCGCTGTTTCTTATTTAAGTATTTATAACTTGTATATTCCGCAACGTGTTAGGCTTACCTAGTCGTGGGAACTGGGTGCCATCACGACATGTTCACAATTGGTGAACTAGGGTCGTGACAAGTTGGTATCAGAGCTCTAGGTTCATAGGAGTCACGGGACACAGACCGGTTACTTAGATTCTCGCTGATCGATACGGAGACGTCTGTATTTATCTACGAGGGGCTATGTAACTGTTTAGGAAACTCTTCAATTCTTTGAATTCTTTATCGTGCGTCATTTATTCAGTTGGAGCTTATGTCATATTTTCTTTTGCATCCACTCGTGTATTGAAATTGCGCACTCGGTATCAAGTATGCGCCGACGGTTCGTGACGCTGCAGAGAGATCTCAAGGGAGTCAAGAATTTACTCAACCATTGTTACCGCGTGTCATCCATATCGATAATGCAAGAGAATTGAGAGATCTTCAATTGTGCACATGGGGGTGCACTAGGTTCTGACATTCGATTGATTAGTACGGTCTTGAGAAGGTTTACTTAACTGCCTAATCGTCACAGCAATGGTAGAATCACAAGGTGGATGTAGATCTAAAGATAGTTTATGGTAATAAAGACTATATGGTTCATATGAGATAATTATTTAGCGAAGGATTCAGCCAGCAGAGATACTGGGGGATATGAGTTTAACTGTCTTAAGAAGGACGTGTGCCAAACGAATGTCTTGGGCTGTCTTATGATGAAGACGTACAAATGATAAAGGCTATTGTCACGGATTAGCAAGATGTGTCTTATGGCTTCGTGCCAAGTGAAAGGATTTCACTATCAACGACCAAATTATGGGTCATGTATCATATCAGATTTGGCCTGCGCCGTATTTAAGTGCTATTCAAAAGTTCTTTGAAACTGGCGCATAGGCAAGAGTTGAGGCTTGTATGGTATGATGTTGGGACTTTTGATGTTCCTGTATCCCTAATAAATTCTACCTTTCATTATCGGCAGGGAAGATTTCGGTGAAGGCTACATGGTGCTTCGTAGGTGTGAGAATCATAATATGTCTTAAGCTGTCGCGGTAAATAATGCTCGATGCATGGAGCGAGAAGATGTTTGGTTGTATTGGGATGAGGTCATACCCTATGGTGTTAGAGTGCTAACAGAGCACATGTGGTTATATTCGTTAGATCAAGTGAGTTGCGGTTGAATAATAGTAAATGACTCGAGAGAATGGTTCTAATGTGTTCGAGAGTCGTGTAATAGTGGCTTTGGGCTAAGTGGGAGAGTCCCACCGCTTAAGATTGGGTTGCATGGTTAATTACCTGTGTGAATTATGGATATTAGTGTATTAATGGGTTATTTGCAGCTACGGAAAAAGACTATGAGTGGTAATTTAAGTATATGAATTGTTGAATGCATGTTATGGTTAGCCTTGCTGGCTCATGTTCAAACTTGAGGGAAAATTTATGATTTATGCCTCGTATAGGTGCAAGCTTCGCGGGAAGTGATTCCGCTGGGTGCTTTATCGAGAGGGTATTCATATGTTATAAAGAAATTCAGTAGAGTTGATTGCGTACTGGGCCAAGTTAGAACCGGATGGTTCTCAATAGCGGTCCTAGTGAATTCAAGAGGTAAAGTGTAGTGCCCGATAATTTTGAATCATATAAGTACAGTTGAGGCTCAAGCCTTTAAAGCAACTTAGGAAGAAAGTACAAAAACAATCTATGATGTTTTGACTTGTGGTGTAGCATTTGAGAGGCGTGAAATGGTCTACGTTCTTGAGATTGCATGGCCTCATGATTTCAGGTCATTCGGGGTGAGTGTGGTTGAAATAAGTTAGGTATTGAAGGGAGATATTTACATTATAGGGCAATCCAGGATAAACTGGAAGAAAGTAGATTGATTAGCCAAAGTTGAGTTGGCATATTGGTGCCAATGATCGGTTCATGTAATGTGATCGAATTATGCATGTGATTTGTGGCGGTGCATTTGAGGCTTGTCGGCCGCGGTGTTTGATGGTATTCTGAAGTATTCTTCTGTTAGGGCCTGTTATGAGTAGGCAGATCTCGGAAAGGGTTATGGTGACTTAGACCACTACTTAGAGATTGGCATATACAACGGTAATGAGAACTCGCCTATGTGTTGCTATAGTTCTCCTGAAGTGAGTTAAATGGGAAGTATTATGTGATGAAGTATTAGCCTATCGTCAGTTCTAGAGCTATGATGGAAATTGTGTGTATCGTATATCGGCACGTGGGGTGCAGTGAGTAGTATGAAATTTGAAGTAAGGACCAAGGTCACGGTTTGGTCAATAAATGTGATATAAAGAGCTCGGATGAGCAGGAAAGGACTTTCAGTGTTTTGAGTAAGATGGGTATTAACATCAGTATCATTCGAGGTCGGTGTCCTGTGAGAAAGGCTTTGCATCCCGGTTAGGGACTCCTGATCGCTTTTTAGTGTTAGTGCAGCCGATGGGTTGAATGTGCAGGCCCGTTTAATTATTCGGAAGATGGTGGGAGCTTGCCCCACAAGAAGATTGTATAGCTGTGACATGTAGTCACTTAATTGGTTAAAAATTTAAACCAGTATGAGGATTTTGGTGATATCATCCATTTGAAAATTTATGCCCGGAAGGAACTCTGCTTATTGGGTTATAGACCTGTGAAATACTATTGACTTAGCTTGGCACGACCAGGATAGACTTAAGGTCGGTGGATAGATTTAAATGTGGAAGTGAGCCTTGCATCGGGCCGTTTATGTTTCTTCCAGCAATGCGCCCTTTATGGAGGGATAGTCGCGGTCTTATTTTCACGTTTAGTTAATTCATGTAAAGATATATTGCGCCGTATGAGTGTGAGACGGCTTGGTAAGTTCCTTATGTGTTGAGGTTCCGCTCAGCGGTGATGTTATATGAGCATGATGGCTCTCAAGACTCAGATAATATACCGCACATCAGTTGTGCTTGAGTTTGTAGCGTATAGCGCTATATGTTTCCTTGTGTCCGATATCATGCACCTTAGTGTGCTTATGATCGATATTCAGCATTTTGATGTGATGAGATATTCAGCTCGACGTATGGCTCCTTGTGTGAGTTTTATACAGGGATCGGGTGGCACGCCGCCATGGTTATATTGTTTGGATCGGGTGGAACGCCGCCATGGTTATATTGTTTGGATCGGGTGACACGCCGCCATGGGTATATTGTTGGGATCAGGTTGCACGCCGCAACAGTGTGATGTTTATTTCAGTGTCCATAATTGTTTTTATGTGTTCTGTTTCCTATTTTTCTGAGGAAGTCCATGTTAGTGTGAGCGTTGAATAGTTCTCTCTAGTGTTCGCCTTGCTTTTGTATCACGTACGAATTAGTAGCCTATTGGCACATTGTGTCATCTTGCAGGACTTTTGATTATGTCCGAGGTGGCTTATCGCCTGAGCAGTTCGTAATGGTTGAGGTAAGATCATTGAATTCGAGATCGGTGTAATCTAAGCATATGAAATAAATTAAGGGGCTAAGACCATTGTTTAGTTCAGAATGAGGTAATGGTTCTTGTCAAAAGTATAGACTGAATGATTTGTTGACTTCGCAACTAAATACGAATTCCGGCACATCTCTTCCGTCGTATCGGAGTTGTAAAAGCTAGAGCAAGACCTATGTAGGTCATGAGATGCAATGAGAGCATCAGATTTGTGGAATTTCGACTATTATATTTAAAGAATATTATTGTGGTCCCATGAGTAAAGTGATGCAAAGTGTGACTTCAGCAAAGTTATGCAATCATGTATGGGTACAACGTGTGAAGAATGATATGGTGGTCGTATGATGGAAACATGCTAGGCAGGAAATTCCGGATGTTGGAATTTGGTCTAATGGCTTATTTACTCGAATAAAGGAGTATATCTATAGAGTTATCGAGCTAATATGCTCAAATGAGTTGTGGAAGCGCAGGAAGTTGCATGAGATGTTAAACCAGTGATTTCAGACTACTTCAGTGTAGTTCTCAGCACGTTCGAGGACGAACGTATGTTTAAGTGGGGGAAATTGTAACGACCCAACCGGTCGTTTTGAGCTACGGCGCGTCACTCAGCAATTTGAGGCCATGAGCAGCTTCATCTCAGGTATATTGACTTGTGTGTATGGTCCGAATTAAAATTCAAGAAGTTTGGAGTCAAATCTAAATGGAAATTCTCCTTTTGAAAGCTTAAAGTTGAAGAAATGAACTAGGATTGGAATTTTGAGTAAATGACCTTGGAATTGGGATCTGAAAGTTCAAGCATGCTCGTATGATGATTTTGAACTTGGGCGTATGTCCAGATTTGGTTTTTGATAACCCGTGAGCATTTCGGCGTATATGGTGGAAGTTAGTATTTTAGAAGAATTTCATAAATTTGGGTTGGAAGGCAGTTTACAGTTATAGATGTCTATTTGGGATTCCGAGACTGGGAATAGATCCGTACGGTGATTTTGGAGTTGATAACGCGATCAGAAGTGAATTCGGATGTCCGGAGGTCATTTTGAAGTGATTTGGCTAAATATAGGAATTTGAAGGTATATGAGAAAATTCGACCGGAAGTGAAAATTTTGATATCGGGGTCGGAATGCGATTCTGAAAGTTGGTGCAAGTCCGTAATGTCGAATTTGACTTGTGTGCAAACTTTGAGTCAATTCGGATCGATTTTGGTAGGAAATGGGACAATTAATCTCTTTAAGGAAAGCTTAAGTTGGAAACGTCAACCCAACGTTGACTTATGAGTTAGAGGGCTCGGAACTGAATTTCGATGATTCGGTTAGTTTCGGGGGATGATTTAAGACTTAGGAGCGCAATCGGATGTAATTTTGGAGGTCCGGTGAAGAAGTTAGCCTATTTTGGCGAAGTTGGAATTTTGGCGGAATCCGATCGATAGGTGATATTTTGATCCGGGAGTCGGAATGGAATTCCGACAGTTGCAGTAGCTTCCTTAGGTGATTTTGGATATGTTTGAAAATTTTCAGGTCATTCGGACATCGTTTGGTCGGGTTTTTGATCGAATGTGAATTTTGAAAGTTTAAGTTTAAGTTTGAATCGAATTCTAGGATTTTGGTGATTTTTGATGTTTAAGGCAGCGTTTTTATGATCCGAGCAAGTTTGAATGAAGTATTAGGTTGAGTTTGAGTTTTTGGTTGTGGTCTCGGGGATCTCGGATGTGTTTCGGATGTCCAACGGGTCATTTTTGGAAGTTTTTTTTTTGCCGTTTTGAGCATAAATGTAATGATCCAAAGGTCTAATTTTAGTTCTAGAGATCCAAATTTGATTTCGAGACTTCGAGAATTTAAATCATGAATTATAGGACTGATCTGGAAATTTTGGTTTAATTTCATCGAGTTGCGATTGGGTTTTTGACGCGAAATGTGAGTTAATTGTTTAACGAGCGAAATTGATGTTAGACTGAGCAAATGAGATCCAAATTCAGTTTTGTTTGAACCACTGGATCCGTATCGAAATTACGGATCCATAGGAAAAAGAATCGTCGAATTTCGAGTTCGTATGATGGAGTTAGGACCATTTTGGTGCAAAATGGCTGTGCTGCAATTTTTTTGAAAAAGCTGCTGCATTTTGTGAATAGTGAACAGTAACCGCGTGTGAACAGTAACCGCGCGGGTGAACAGTGAATAGTGTCCCACGCGCATGAACAGTGTCCGCGCGTGAACAGTACCGGCGAAAATTCTGGGCAGTATATCCGCGATTTTGGGTCATTTTCCTCTATTTTTTTTGAGCAACTTGAGAGCTTTTGGACATAAATTGATGGGGAATCGCTGGGATATCATCGGGGGTAAGTTTCTTGGCCTTAATTCGTTAGTTTATCGTGAAATCCGTGATTATTTCACCGTTAATGGAGGATTAATGGAGGGTTTTAGCCCTAGGCCTAAATTATAGAAAATCATTGATTTGAATGGGCAAACGGAGTCCGATTTTGATAAATTTTATATGCACGGACTCGTGTTGAGATAAGGAACCCGAATATATAACTTTCGTAATTTTTTGAGAAGTGTACCGAAAGTCGAGTTTTGGCAACTTGTGGGTTTTGGTGTATTTTGAATTGTTTCGATTGGGTAATGCCCAATTGGCCTATTTTGATGTAATTCTATTGATTTTTATCGAGATACTACACATGTGGAGGTCGATATTCGTAGCAAGAGAGTTGTCTCTTAGTGATTTTGTACCGGAGTCGAGGTAAGTGGCTTGTCTAACCTCGTGTGGGGGAATTTTCACCCCTAGGATATTATGTGATAATTTAAATGCCTTGTACGCGAGGTGACGGGCATGTACATGCGCTGGTTGTTGAACACATACTTTATTTAAAATGTTCGATGAGTGATATTCCTGTCTTTAGCTGTTAATTTGATATTTTACCGGTAGTAGTTAGAAAAGCATGATTAGGTAGTACCTAACTGTTTAGTTGCCTAATTGCCTTATTTTTTATAATTATTGGTACTATTTTTCGGTGAAGTTGTAGTTAAGCATAATTTATTCTCTCTGTGTATTCCTTTATTTGTTGTGCTTGTGGACTGCGGGTTCGATTCCCGGAGACCCAGGGCTGTGGGTTCGATTCCCAGAGACCCGGAGTGATATTGGTAGGGACTACGGGTTCGATTCCCGAGATCCCGAGATTTATTGAAATGTGGACTACGGGTTCGATTCCCGAGATCCTGAGATTTATTGATTATTGGTAAGGACTGCGGGTTCGATTCCCGGAGATCCTGAGCTATTGAGATATTATTGAGACATGGGATGCGGGTTCGATTCCCGGAGATCCTGAGCTATTGAGATATTTTTGAGACATGGGCTGCGGGTTCGATTCCCGGAGACCCAGAGGTACTGAGCATGGGACTGTGGGTTCAATTCCCACAGGTCCTGGATTTGTTTTATTGAGTTGACTATTTGTTGTTAGTTTAATTGTAGACATTTGCAGTAATCATCTTATTGTTGTTAGTTCGGGAATTATTATCATTTAAATTGTTTAATTTGTTATCATTATTATATTATTGTTTCTCAGTAGGGCCCTGACCTTCCTCGTCTCTACTCCATCGAGGTTAGGCTTGGCACTTACTGAGTACCGCTGTGGTGTACTCATGCTACTCTTCTGCACACTTTTGTTGTGCAGATCCAGGTACATCAGAGCAGGCTCGAGCTAGGTGATTTCCGCAGCTTTTATGGAGACCTCGAGGTATGATCTGCTACGTCCGCAGATCCGGAGGCTTTCCTTCTACTCTAATAGTACTAGTTGATATTTCTCTTCATTTCGTTGTTAGATACTCTTTACACATAGAGCCACGGTTGTATTTCTCTTTTAGTCTGTGTTACCATGGGATTCCGGATCTTGGTAGTGTTTTATTCATTGTGTGACGGATGTATGTGTCAAGTGGCACGGATTACATATCTTTTTATGCTATTTTTCCGCTGTTTCTCATTTAAGTATTTATAACTTGTATATTCCGCAACGTGTTAGGCTTACCTAGTCGTGGGGACTGGGTGCCATCACGACATGTTCACAAGAGGTGAACTAGGGTCGTGACAAATATCAAAGCGGTAAACATGTAGCACATTAATCAAAACATATAAGGAAATCAGATATAAGCAAAAACAGCAATTTTAACTGAGCTCGAATTCTTAAACCCCGAACCGAAGTTCTGGGTTACTTTTCCCCAGCAGAGTCGCCAGAGCTGTCACACCTCCTTTTTTCACACCGCATACGTATAAACGTAAATGTGCCGCTGTATAATACTACACCCCGAGAAGAGATATAATAATAATCACTGAAGGAGTTTTTCCACTTAAACGACAATCGGAACGGGATCAATTTATTTAATTATTAAGAGTCGCCACTTGGGAAAATAATGGTGTCCCAAGTCACCGGTTTAATCTCGAACCGAGGAAATTTATGACTCCGTAATACAGTCTGCGAAACTAGAAACCTGGATAAGGAATTCTGTTAACCCGGGAGAAGGTGTTAGGCACTCCCGGATTCCGTGGTTTTAGCACGGTTGCTCAACTGCAACTTTTGTTTTTATCTGACTTCTTTATATATTTTAATTAGGTGCTTTTAATGTTCCGCTTTTAATTTTAGAAGAATTGCGACGTCACGAAAACACATTTCGAGTCACACCGCAACCGGTACGCTTGTGACTTTAATGTATTTCAGTTTCGCCGAGAGTAAGATTTGGGTCACATAAATGCGCACCCGTAATTAGGAAAGTATTTTATTTACAAATCGTGCCTAAAGATTCTACGTCTTTGTTAATTTTGGAAAAGACCGTGAAATTCTCTAAACGGTCTCCCGAGTCTAAAATTCATTACCCATTATTTGAGGGCCCGCAAATGTATGTTTAGTGCGGCGAGGCTCGTCTCATTATTTAAGGTCATATCTAAAATGACTAGATTTTATTTGATAAGTCTTTAGTAATAACGAAACTTCTAATTTATTGATATTTTTGCACTATATATTGGAATCTTTTAATCAAGTATATACTAATGAATTTCGTGGAACCATTTACAATAAAACGAAGCCTTGGAGTTTACAAATTACTATGCAATTAACTGTTGAGTTCTAGCGTCAAGTTGGCCAATACTTTTCACTGCGCTATTTTTTTTTATCTCATACTCACATTATATATGAGCCAGACGTTATCTTTTGATTGTTTAACAATGAAGTGGTGAAAGTTATATTTTGACTATTTAACAATGAAATGGTGAAAGCTACTCAAATTGCACTTATTATTTTGAACCTTTTTCTTCTACTGCACAGCTATAACATAACCTAAAATTAGCAAACAAATAGACAATATCTTTTTGTTTCCTTTTTTCAAACGACAATATTACTAATTCATTTTCAATGCTTTGGCGTCTGCCACAAATTATAATTCACCAAATTATACAACCCAACAAGAACAAAATCTACTTCTAAAGAAGTTGTACGACAGAATCATTTGACTAAGAAAAAATGAAAATTGCAGTAAAATCAAGCCATTTCTTCAATTCACTTTCAATTTCACAAGTGCATCAGAATCCGAGTATATGTACCTGGCAATTACAATGAAGGGAGGTCAGTTGCAGCAGCAGTAGGACACAATAACCACAGCAACAGAACAACAACAGCAACCGGACAACAACAACAGAACAACAGAACAACAACAACCACCACAATAACAACAGCCTCAACAGCAACAACCTCGACAACAACAGCCTCAACAACAATAGCACAACAACAACAGTAGTGGCCAAACACAGCAAACAGCAGTAGCCACACACAACAAACAGCAGTAACAACAGGGATGAATGTAAGAACCAACCCAAACTCTGACCAACCCTCAATGGAACAGTAACACAATGTCTACGTGTGTGTATTTCTGCTTTTTAGTGAGTCTTTGTGTATGTCTGTCTATTCAAGTGTTTTTCGAATGCCCTCCAATGTTCTCTATCACCGTCTATGAGAATTGATTCAGAATTCAAATACTAAGAAAGAATTCTCCAAACTCTCACAATTCCTCTCAATGTCTCTGTCTCTTTTTCACCCTCTCTATGTCTAAGGTCTGTGTCTGTATCTATCTATATGTTTTAGAATTGTATCTCTCAAAAATTCCCCCTCCTCTAATCTCCCTATCACTCTATACTTATAGTTAAACCTCCTCCACCCTGGATGGCCAGAAAAATTCCACTCAAAACCCTTGCCCATCCCTGCTTCTGTCCAAATCACATTGCTCCCTGAACTCCCCCTATCCAGTGTCCAGGTATGGGCTATAACATTAAGAATGCTGGTGGCAGGGCACTAGTGGGATACCCTGCTGTACAGCAGGTTCCACTAGCCCCTCTTATGGGCAGGTGATTAAACAACTAACCTTAATCAAATCCTAACCACTGTATCCAATTAACTCCTAATCCAGAATTCAAGAAAACAACAAGCCCTATACTTGTGAATTGCATACGGGCAGACAAGGTAATGAACAATCATACAAACAAGTTAACTTGTTGACGACGTTAAATAAACTATACATACAAAGCAATTAGCATTGAATTAAAACAGATAGAGATGGGAATCGACCGAATAAAAGGTCTATTGGAGATGAAAAAGAAACAAAACAGAAAACTAAAAGAAAAAGCAAAAGGATAAAATTCACATGATTAACAAACGAAATATGAAGAAATAAAAGAAGAAATACCATGTAAGAAGAAAATCCGCACTTGAATGGACTCCGGACCCATCTTGGATTCAATTCGAACTTGGACTCTTCGTTTTTGAGGCCAATGGACCTTAATTGAGATGTTTTCAACAATGAAAACATCCCAATTAAGGTCTATTAGACCTCAATTAAGAAGAATGCGAGTTCTAGGGTTCATGGCCGAGATTTGGGGCTTAAACGGTTCGGGCTTGATTCGAACTAAAACAAGGGTGTTTATGGTGCGAGGGAGGTCAGGAGACGACGGGGTGTGAGTTTGGGCTCGATTGGAGTGGATGTTCAAATTCCGGCGAGTTTCAAACGAATATTCGAAGCGTTCAGGCCATATTCGAGCCTAACGATTGGTAGATCCGTGTAGAGGGGGTTTAGGGGGTTTTATGGTGTAAACTTGGGAGCCATTGGCCTACCGGAACCGCCGTGAGGCGATTTCCGGCAGGCGGCGCACGGTGGTGGACGGCGGGGTTTTTTGTGTGTCTCTTGAGAGAGGAACGGTTTTTGGCAAAAATGGGAAATGAGCTGGGGCATAAGGGTTTGGGTATCTAAGACATAGATTGATTCATTTCGGCCGTTGGATGATGAGAATCCAACGGCCAAGATCAAACAATGGGGCGATTAATGTGATCCATCAGATCAACGCTGATCGACGGCTTGGATCCCTTTACTTAAAACAGAACGATGTCGTTTGGTCTTAGTAAGAGTGGGTTGAACCGGGTGAGATGGTATTGATTGGATTAGGTAAGGTTTTTGGGCTGGTTGTTTTGTTTGGGTTCCGGATTTAGGGGCCCAAGTCCTTTTTCTTTTCCTTCTTTATAATCAACACAAAATTCTAATTAATTTGTAACCATTAAAATAAAACTATAGGGATATTAATACTTAAAAACAATCAATACACAATTAACAAATAAACATAAAATCATATAATGACAACAAAAATAGAATGAAAATATGTATATTATTATATATTTTTGATTTTTCCATTTCGTAAAAATAAGTAATTTACCAATCAACTCAAAAATTTTATAATTAAGTTTTAAATGCTATTACATATATTTTTTTGTATTTTTATTAATTTAATCACATAAACATGCGCACACAAATACAAATAACAAGAAAATTAATATCAAAACCCGCAAATATTGCAAACAACGCAAAACTCTTTTATTTTTGAATCTTTTAGGAGTAATTCGTGTGAGGCAAAAATCACGTGCTCACAAATATGAGCCTCTGCCATTACCCTCTCCCGAAGCTCGTTCACGTGCGGAACACATAGTCTACCTTGGCACCGCAATACACCATCCTCGCTGCTGAGTACAAATGCTGAGGTCTTGTTATTCATAACTGCTTCCTTTACCCGAACCAATGCTTGATCCATGAACTGTTTTTGAAACTTAAATCACTACCAAGGGTCCGAACCGCGGCGAGCTTATTCTACGCATTCCTAACATATTATTCGGACCATGGCACCACAGCTACTAGGTTTCATGCACGAAAATGTTATGGGGCCTTACAGGTTCGACTGTTAAAATATGACAGAAATGTCATTAGCATTGCCTGGAAGCATCCAAGCCACTGTTAGGGTTAAAAAGCTGTGTGTGATTATTGTGTTGTTAGTGAGGGATATTTGGATATAGCTGTTAGTATCCCCATCAGGATTAGGATTTGAGAATTTTAAAACCACCAACTCTTGCAGTCCTTAGTTTAACAATACCCATAATTAGACAATTCTGAGTGTGGAATTCAGAGAAGAACATGGGTTCATTCAGTTGCTTAATTAGTGATAATGCTCTTAAGAGCTGGAAAGCAAAAAATAACATGTGGGAACAGTCAAAAAGCTGAAATACATAGGTGTAAAGAAAAGGGGAGGGAATAACATGGCTGGTTGGATTAAAATAATGAAAAAGAGGCTGTAGGACTGGTTCAATTGGGTTATATAACTAACAAGCCATGGAGAAAGAGGGGACTAAAAAAAACACACAGAGAGAGTTTAAGGGGATTGAATTAAGGAGAGAAAGACTAAAGAACAGACATACAGATAGATTTGAGAGGTTTTTCTGGGAGTTGAAAAATAGGATAGGAGTGCAGGTTACTGTTTCACTGAAAATCAGAAGAGTTGATTCTTGTTCTCTGTTTTTCTATCTGGAATCTTGGTTGTTCAAGTTGTGAAGGAAATTGTGGTGACTTGTTTTGATTTATCCTAGTTTTGTTTGTTCTCAAGTTCTGTTTGGGCTGTGATCAAGTGTTATTCTGGTTTTCGAACCTGGTTTCTGCTTCATTTCTGCTGTTGGTCGACTATTGACCTCCATCCGCTTTGTTGTAATTCTTTGCCAATTTCAGGTACCAATTCCAACCTTATTATGAAGTAGATCTCAATTTGAGGATGAAATAAAGACAATGGTGTTTTCTATGAAGTTTTAGTTTCAGATTTGTTCCTTTCGTTGTTTTTTTTCCTGTTCTGGTGCTTCACTACTAAATAAATGATCTGTTTTTTGTGAAATCTATATGAATGGGCTGTTAATTCATTAATGGTTTATTTTCTATTCTTAGTTGCAAAATTTTGTTAATATTAGTATAGTTAGCAAGCTTCGAAAGCATAATCTCTTATAATCATTTGCAGAATTCTTCGCTCTGTCAGTTACAAAGTGTTCATTTCAGATATGAGACATGCCCGTGTGTAATTTGGCTTGTTTCATGTTGAGTTAAAAACCATGATATCCAGTTTTTGGTTCCTTTCTGTCAATATTATCCCTTTGTTCAACCAACCACCACCAATTTCTCTATCTTTATTTATCTTTGACTCAGTAAGATTTTTGTAGAAGTTCAAGTTGTGTTAAAAAGCTAGAATTTTGAAGTGAATTCTGAAGGAAAATGGAGGCACAGTTTATAGCAAGATATCATAGTCATCAACCTAGTGATCATCATTATTCTTCTTCTATTTTGTTAAGCACATCAAAGCACCAGTTGATATTGTTTGTTCTCTAGTGAGGAGATTTGATCAGCCTCAGAAGTATAGGCCATTTGTTAGTAGGTGTACTGTGTAAGTGATATGTACCGTCACATGCTTAATAAACAGGAAATGTTTTTATTTAATTGATATATTAGCTTACTAGTGAAAGAATTCAATAATTTGGCCTATGAATATGAATATCTGTAGCTTTGTTTTAGTTGAGTAAAGCCTATGAGAATAATTTGAGGTGCATCGTACCAAACAAAAATTGATAATTGCATGACCTTCTTTTTTAATTAATTTTCTTTTAAATCCTTAGAATTTGGTATATGCCATTTAGTAATTTCATGGTCTCCCGCAAAGTTAACAATACGCTAGTTTCTTTAGGACCGTTAATCAACAATACCTTCATAAAATCGGGTGCGCATTTATGTCACTCAAATCTAAATCTTAACGGAGTCAGAATGTATTAACGATTACGGGTGCATTGATTGCAATGTGGTTCGAGGTAAATTTTCACGACGTCATAATTCTTTAAATAATAATATTAAAAGTGGTTAAAAGTTGAAATTTGTGCATAAGTTAAAGCATGATATAAATCAGATAAATAAGCCGAATATAACAGTTGAGCGACCGTGCTAGAACCACGGAATTCGGGAATGCCTAACACCTTCTCCCGGGTTAACAGAATTCCTTATCCGGATTCCTGGTGCGCAGACTGTTAAATAGAATCATTCTTTTCCTCGATTCGGGATTCAACCGGTGAGTTGGGACACCATAAAATCTCCTAAGTGGCGACTCTGAATTAAATAAATAAATCCCGTTTTGATTGTCCTTTAATTGGAAAAACTCCATCGCGCCCTCGCGGGCCTGCGGAAAAAGGAGGTGTGACAGCTCTGGCGACTCTGCTGGGGATGCAAACCCAGAACCACTGGTTCAGGGTTTAAGAATTCGAGCTTGGAATAATTGTTGTATTTGGCTTATTTATTATCTGATTTTATTATATGTTTGTATTAATGTGCTAAATATTGTTTTTACTGCTTTGATATTTTGTGAATTGTATATAAATTGTGCCGATACCCATTTATCTTCTTCTGAGTCTCTTTGAAATATAATCTCGGGCATTTGCTGGACATAACCCGTTTTTCTCAAGATAGCTGTGGTGCTTGGCACCCGGTAAAGGATTTGTAGTCACACATGCTTAGGCGGGGAGCATTGTCAGTTAAGCCGAAAAGCCATGCTACCGAGTACACTGACACTCCTCGGCTCGAGTTGTCCGCTCGAGTTAAAGCCAGTCTAGATACCTTTTCCAACAGGATGATGACCTAGAATAACAAAATCCTCTACTGGATTCCCGATAAGGAACGTCTATTTGCATCATGTGCATATTGAATTAGGAGGCTCAACACAGAGGTTGGGCCTGTCTAGGACAGGTGTACCTGAAACAAAAGACCAACTTGATGCATCTTTGTCTGTGTATTTAGTTCGATCTTACATACCGACCGGTTTGTCATTAGAAAAAGAGAGGATAAAAGTGGAAACTGTCAGGTTGATAAAGTCAAAATAATTTTATGAACATAGTGTGTTTTTTTTTCTAGAAAATAATTTCTTTTCTTGAAAGAAATGAAAAAAAAAAAGAAAAAACAATATCCCCGAATAAATTTTGTTAATTTTAAATAGTTAGTTTCTTTGAAAATCAATTTTGAAAAATGCAAAAAAAAAAAATCCAAATAAATTTTCTTAATTTTTACAAAAAAAAAAGTTTAGTTTCTTTAAAAATAATTTTTGAAAAATACAAAAAAAAATTCCGATAAATTTTGTTGATTTTATGAAAGATAAGTTAATTTCTATAAAAATAATTTGTTTTAGAAATGCTGTTAAAAATAGTTTGTTCTCTTAAAATGATTTAGTTCTTTTATGACCGAACTACGCTGGTTTGATTCTCACATGGTGTGAGATACGTAGGCAACCTTCATCGGGTCCAACCTCCCCTTGCCAAAAATAGCAAAGAATATCGAAATTAATTTTTTGGTATAAATAAGTTGAGTGATGCCGTTTTCAAAAACAGCCGAATGTACCCGAAAGGGACGCCGGAAGGCTGACTTTGCATAAACGGCCACTTTTGGGTCATTTTGTAGATTTTTTGGTCAATTGACCTCACAGCCTTATAATCTTAGTCCTCGAGGCGGTGAAAGGCCGTGTTTGTAAAAACAAGGTTTTTATTCCAATTTGAAAAAAAAAGGAAAAGAAAAAAAAGGGAGGTTAATAACAAGCGAGGTTTTAAAGGATAATTGAAAAGGAGAAACTGGAATGACGCATGCGGTGAATACATATATGGTTAACTAACTAGGTGCATTGCATCCAACATGCGATACCATATCTGTTAAACTCTGTGAGCTCACAAGTTTGTTGCATTTCCAGAAAGTTTAGCGGTTGACTTGACAGAATATACTGGCCAATCACCATTACCATACTAGATCAAAAGGTCCAATTCTAGCAAGCATGTCTAGTTCCGGCAAAAGTCTCGATAGAGAGAAAACAGAGATACGGATCATGAAAGAGGAGGTGGACCAGTTGAGACAGCAAATAACAGAGATGCACCTAGCGTGGGCTAGGGGACAGTCATCACCAAACCTTCCTACTCTTACACTAGCTCCAGAGCGTCCGCCCATTGACCCCTCGACAAGTGCACCGATCTATCCATATTATCAAGGGGAAAACCCTTATACATCCCAGGTTCCATCAGCTAGACAAAATCCTCCTCCCCCGGTTACCCCTGTTTTTGTGGCACCTCCACCTGCTACTTTAAAGAAGTCGTCCAATGAGCCGATTTTTCAAATCCATGACAATCATTGTTATTCTCCCGAGCCTACCTTTAGGGCTCCTGAACCGCATTCACACACCCCTCACTGGGATAACCTGGCAGAACCGGAAAAGCACTTCAAAAGTTTGGAGCATGAGGAAGTTATTCGGAAAGTCAAAAGCCTGGAGCAATCCTTCAGGAATATGCATGGTTTAGGCAACCAAGTCAGCGTTGCTTACAAAGATCTGTGCCCATTTCCAGATGTCCAGTTGCCCGCCGGGTTCAAAATGCCCAAGTTTGATCTATACGAGGGGCATGGTGACCCAGTAGCCCATCTCCGAGGTTTCTGCAGCAAAATGCGAGGAGCCGGAAGGCGGGATGAAATTTTGATAGCTTACTTCGGTCAGAGCTTAGGAGGGTCTGCACTGGAGTGGTACACCAGACAGGATCCCAGGAGATGGTTCACATGGGATGACTTGGCCCAAGCATTCATCGGTCAGTTTCAATATAATCTTGAAATAATCCCTGATCGCTTATCATTGCTAAAGTTAGAGAAGAAGCCCGCCGAATGATTTAGAGAATTTGGGCTCCGCTGGAGGGAACAGGCAGCAAGGGTAGATCCACCGATGAGAGAAAACGAGATGGTAGATTACTTATTGTAGACACTGGAGCCAACTTACTTTGATCACCTGGTGACATCGGTTGGTAAATCTTTCAATGAAGTGGTCAAAATGGGCGGAATGATAGAAGAGGGACTTAAGTCCAATAAGATCTTGAGCTATTCTGCGTTAAAGGCAATAACTCAAGCTATTCAGAATGGCACATGGGTTGCATTCGGGAAGAAGAGAAGAGAAGAAGTTGCAACGGTAGAGGAGGGTACTTGGTCAAGATCGAAAGGTCCTTCACCTCATTACCAAGCCAGACCCTACCACCCAAATCACCCTAATCACCCTCCCTGAAACACATATCCACCACCAAGGGTTTACAATAATCCTCCAGGACCTGATTTTCGCGAGAATCATGCTTTCACACAGGAAAGGGCACAAAGAACATTCACTGAGTTGGGAGAAACTTATACTGCTCTGTTCCGCAAATTGAAGCAGATAGGTTTGTTGAGTCCTATTGAGACAAGATTGCCAAATCCCCTACCCCGAAATGTGGATCGCTCAGTAAGCTGTGAGTATTGTTCAGGGGCTCTCGGACATGATACCGAGAAATGTTGGAAACTGAAACATGCACTGCAAAATCTTATTGACACCAATAAGATCGAGGTTCAGACACCAGAGGCACCCAACATTAATCAAAATCCATTGCCTGCTCACCCTTAGACCCATATGATCAAATTGATACACAAGGGAAGGGAAAATTAAGAAGCCCGATCTGTATTCCAAAACAAAACCAATCGGCAGTAGGTGATATATAAAAAGTCATGCTTGGTAGTTAGGAGGAGTTTCGGTGGTTTGTTTTTGTTGTCAATTTTTTTTGTCCGAGTTGTTTTCGGAGTTGTGACCCGGATCTTGTCTTGAAGTGAAACCCTCTTATCTTTCCATTTTGGTCATTGCAGTTTGCTTAGTCGTGTCAAGTTTCGTTTCATTTTTGTATTTTGGTTTGCTTATTTGTATTTGAATCATTTCACCGTTTAGTTTTATGAATCTTTCGGTCTTTTATTACCCCAGTCATCTTTTGTTTAGTTCTTCTATCTTTAAGTATGTCATTTGTTCGAACGCTGATTCTAATGACATGGCATCGCACATAATTTTGGCCTATTATTAAGGGTTAATCATGAAGCAATTGGAAAATAATCAGGTCATTTTAAAAGAAATAAAAACGATTTGAGATTATTTGGAACCCGAATCATGTGGGACTGGGGTAGGTAAAACACAAGGAAACCCTTAAGGGAAAATTGAACATGCTATGACGGGGTTCGCTCGTGATACTGAAATGAAAGTGTCATCCAGCAATACTTTAAAATGACAGATGAAAAGGCGAATGGACGATATGGTTATCAATCATGGCACAACCAGAAGATGACATGAATATGTTGTTTGTACTTGGCATGTTTTGAAGATTGGAATGACGAAGGCATTTTGTTCTGCTATCCAAACACTTTATCCATCGTCAACCCTTTGAGCCCTATTTTAAAATCTTTCATACCCCTCCTTCTAAATTAGTTGCAAAGACTAGAAACACAAGTTTGAAAGACAAGAGAAGAAGGGGATAAAGAAAAAGAAAAGAAAAAGAAAACAACAAAAAGAGATAAAGAAAAGAAAAGAAAAGAAAAATGAATGAAAAAGAGAAACTTGAAAAAAAAAGGGAATTGGGAACTATGTTTGACCTGATTCATTAAAGAGGATATTGTGACGACCCAAAAGGGTCATCACCTGTTTTATTAATCATTTTGAGCTTCTGAGGTCCTGAAAACCTCATTTATAGTTGTCTCAATTTGCGTGCACAGTCCGAACGCGAAGCTGGAAATTTTTTATAATGAAACATATGAAATATGTGGAAAATTTGAAGAATTTTGATATTAATATTGATATGATTGACTTTGGTCAACATTTTTGGTAAACGTACCCGGACCCGTGATTTGACGGTCCTAGAGGATCCGTAGAAAAATATGGAACTTGGGCGTGTGCCCAGAATTGAAATCCGAGGTCTAGAACCCCGGTAAAAGAATTTTTCTATTAAATTGTTTTTTGAAAATATTTAAGGAAAATAAAACTGAAATTTGATTAAAAAGTAATGATATCAGGCTCGTATTTTGGTTCCGACGCTCGGTACAGGTCATATATGTTGGTTAAGCGCTTCCTGTAAAGTTTGGTTGAAAATGGACGTCGTTTGACGTGTTTCGGCTTTGAATTGGAAATTTTGGGAGTTATGGAATTTTGAATGAAATCTTGAGTTTTAAGGCTCAAATCATTGATTTTGATGTTATTTTGGCGATTTGATCGCGCGAGCAAGTTCGTATGATATTTTTAAGTCAATGTACATATTTGGTTTGGATCCCCGAGGGCTCGGGTGAATTTTGGATAGGCCATCAATTTTTCAGGTTAGAAAGTTGCTGTCACCACCTGATCTGCAGAGTTGGGAAATGCGAACAAAAGTTAGTAAATGCGAATTTGCAAATGCGAACAAAAGTTCGCAAATGCGAACTTTCCAGTTTTGTGCCTTAGTTCGCAAATGCGAACAAAAGTTCGCAAATGCAAACTTTCCAATTTTGCCTTGGCTTCGCAAATGCGAACAATAGTTCGCAAATGCGAACTTCCCATCCTTGGCTTATTTCCAAATTCCAAAATTTGGTCGGGGTTCGCAATTGCGAACCCCTGCTCGCAAATGCGAACATAGAGACCTGTAAATCACGATTTCCAACTTCATTTTTCATATTTCACAACCCAAAACATCCATTGGCGATTTTTCACGAACTCCCTCTTCTCCAAATCATAGGTAAGTTAACTTTTACTCAATTTCTTCAAACTTTAACATCATCTATCTTGTTTTAATCTTCAATTTAAGGTTTTTCATCGGTAAAAATGAGGGATTTGGGTAGAACTTAGGTTTTCATAAAAATTGGGATTTTGACCTCAATTTGAGGTCCAATTTGAGAACAAATTATATATTTGAACTCATGGATGATTGGGTGAATTTATTTTGGTTCGAAACTCGGGTTTCGATCATGTGGGCCCTGGGTTGATTTTTACTATTCCGGGCAGAATGTTGTAAAACTTATATTTAGCCATGTGAACTAGTTTGTTAAGTAGAAATTGATGATATTAAGTCAATTGTGCATAGATACGATTGGATTGGAGCCAAATCAGAAAGGAAAAGGCATTGTTATGGATTGAGTTATTCGTAAACATTTGAGGTAAGTGTTTGTTCTATCCTAGCTTGACGAAATAGGAATTGAGTTTATGTGTAAATTGTGATATGTGGAGTCCGACGTATAGGCATAGTGACGAGTGTCTATACGTTGGGGGTCAAGCATGACTATGAGTCTTAAAAATGGATTAAATTCTTATTAATCCTAAGTGATTATGTGAAGGAAAATTATTATTGGTTTTATACCGGTAAATACATATAGAGTATTGAATAAAGAGTTATTGGTATTACACCGGTAACAGAGGTAAATTGCCGATTCATTATCATTTGTTGGTTTTATACCGGTAAAGTACATATAAATTATTGATTAAGAGTTATTGGTATTACACCGGTAACGGGGATGTATCGTTGATTTATTGTCATTTATTGGTTTTACACCGGTAATATAAATATTGTTGAAGTGAAGATTATTGGTTTAATACCGGTAATACTTTTATGCATTCACTGTTGATCAGAGATTATTGGCTTATTGCCGGTAATATATATTAAAGAATTGGGATTTTGTGGCGCGCCGACCACTTATATATTAAAGAATTGGGATCGTGTGGCACGCCGACCACAAAGTGATTTGAATCTTGGCATTGGCCATAGTTGCCGGTAGCCTATTGATACATTTGGGAGCGGGTGGTACGCCTACCACAAGATATGAAAAGCCTATGGTTACGTTTGGGAGCGGGTGGTACGCCTACCACAAGATATGAAATGAAAAATGAATTGAGACATGAAAGTAAGATTTGTTCCGTTGATCGGATTACTCCGGATATTGTGAGTTATTGACTGTTATTTCAGAGCAGATTCTTTCCTTATAAACATTCGATAGCGTTTTCTGCCGTTGTGTATATATATATATATATATATATATATATATATCAATTGTACAGGTTTATGTGGGTGACTGGCCTTAGTCTCGTCACTACTTCGCCGGGATAGGCCAGACACTTACCAACATATGGGGTCAGTTGTGCTGATACTACACTTTGTGCTCTTTTTGCGCAGATACAGGTTACGGACAGCAATACCGGCAGTAGCACGATTGTGGATATTCTGATTACTGAGACTACGAGGTAGCCTTGCAGGCGTCCGCAGGACCCGTTGTCTCTTCTATCTATGTATTTCATTCTGTTATCTCATGTATTCGGGATAAACAGCTTATATTTCTTTCGGACAATTATGTGTATTATTCTTAGAAGTTCGTGAGTATTGTGACACCAGTCTTGGGTAGTGTATCATGTTTGGGTTTTTTGTATCATATTGTATAAAATCGACTAAGTCTTCCGCTAAGTTTAATTATTTCGTTGTAATTATATGATTTTATTTAAAGTCTTAAGAAGAGAGTGGTAACTAATGAAAAATCTAAGTAACAGTTGGCTTGCCTAGCTCCCACTAGTAGGCGCCATCATGACTCTCGTGGTGGGAAATCCGGGTCATGACAAGTTGGTATCAGAGCACTAGGTTGCACAGGTCTCACAACTCACGAACAACCTTAGTAGAGTTTGAGGGATCGGTACGAAGACGTCTGTATTTATCCCCCAGAGGCTACAGAGTTTGGAAAATATTCCCTTCATTCTTTCCTATCGTGCGAGTTTGTTCTTTAAATGTTAAGTTGAATTTCTACTCTTGTCTTCCCACGAATGGTGAAGGCATGTACTGCTTCATGAGCCGTCAATGGCACAGGCTGGTGATAGATCAACGATGCCTTCAGAAGTTTTATGGAGTTCCGGATAAGTTTCACCAAACTCTTCGCTATCTCCTTCAGTGGTGCATCTTTTGAGAACCCAAGGTAATTTATTGACTGTTGCTATGAGATATTGCAGAACGCGGGAATAGTTGAAGGTGAGAGGGTTGATTCTACTGTGTTTCGGTAGCGAGTGAAGTAGTGGAAACATAATGTATTTACTAACAGGTTGTGATTTTAATGGACCTTGACGTCTAGTTGATTTATTTGAAGTTGTGAATGATAATTATTGTGGACTATCAGATGTTGTGACTTTGACTTATAGCCAAAAGGGGGAAATCCACTATTAGTGAATGGATCGGATGGCCATGTGTTATGTCAGTTATGGCTTGGAATGTATATATATGGTATGGAAAGGTCCTCCAAATAAATTATGCATATTTGAGGCTTAGTACTCTGCACGGGATAAGAATCAGCCCAAAGAATAATAAAGAATATATGAGCAAATAGGGTAGTTCAACAGTGTCAAGCTAGCATAGCAAAAGAGGTAATTGGTCGTCAATATTTGTGACAAGCCTATCAATAGGGCAGACCGGCCAATGCGTCATTACCTACTCAACCCTATTTGTCGAAATGTTTTGGAGGAGTTTACCTCCCTGACTCTTTGAAAGGTATGGTATGTATGGTTTGAACGATCATGCTAGGTTATTATGACAGTGTCCAAATATGTCGTCATGTCCAATAAGTTAGCTGAGCCTTAAATGAGTTGTTATGAATGTGGCAGGTTGGAGAAATATAATTTACGAAGGCAATCAAGCTACATGCCCGTTGTAGTCAATACTTAGCTCACATGACCAGCCAAAGTTAGAGGTCAGGATGTTTGAGGTGGAGGTGAGACTCCTAGAGGTGGAGATCTAGTTGTTGACATAATTTCTATGGTGTGACTGAGGTCACTACACCAGATGATGTTATCACATGTACAATTCTGATTGTTATAAAAGGAACATTTTTCCTCAATTTGATTTGATCTTTGAAGAATTGAGGCAAGTCCTCTTAATATGCTCCACTCATGAGTGAGCTTCGTAATCATCAAATCTACTTATGTGAATACTCACGATGTGCTATTAAATGGAGATAATTATCTCTATTATTATGTATTGATCACTAGGAATATTGATGAGGTCAAAAGTGACTTTATATTAATTATTACGATGGGAATTGATGTAATTCCTGAAATAACTATTTTCAATGGGTAAATTGTATACCCTGTCGGTATAAGGGTTCTTTTATGTCGTGATACTCTTTGACGGACAATAGTTGAAAAGAAGAAAGAAACTAAATGAAAAACATCAGTGGCACAATGTGCAAATACTTGTGATTTAGAGTGGAGGATGAGATCCTCAAAATTTTTTGTATAGCGTGGAAATATTTGCTTTAAAAACCGAGCTGGAAGCAGCGGTGAATATTATATGAGGACAAGGTCCTGGTGGTGAAAAGTTTGTGTTTAAAATTTTCCCTTTCTGGAAATAAAAATCTAGGATAATATCCTAAATTTGAGCCATGCCTGTTAGGATTATTTGACAATCCTTGCATAGTTTCTATTCATATTTAGCCATTTCTATTTTGTGACCGTTGAGTTCTAGACTTTGAGACGAACACCAGGTCAGGATAAATATAACTCATTAATTCGGGAAAGTAATCATGAGGTTTCCATACCTCATTGTGAGTAAAGCTGGGAGTTTTGGAATAAGATATTTGATAACAAGGTTAATTGACAATGTTGTAAATTAAGAACAACTCTTATGGCCAGACTTCAGAGTCATGGATATATGCATACGTATGAGGTGTTTGTGCCTTATTTAGACTTGTTCGTTGTACTCTTCATTATTTCCATATTGAACTACTCCTGCAGTCAGGAGGAGCATGCACAGCATCTCAGAGTGACTTTGCAGACTCTGAAAGATAGACAACTATATGCAAAATTTACAAAGCGTGAATTATGGCTAAGTTCAGTTGCATTCCTAGGTCATATTGTGACGGCAACAGGTATTCAGGTTGATCCGAAGAAGATTGAGGCAGTCAAGAACTGGCCTAGACCGACATCAGCCACAGAGATTCGGAGTTTCTTGGGAATAGCGGGTTATTATCGGCGATTCGTGGATGGGTTTTCATCTATTGCAACCCCATAGACCATATTGAAACAGAAAGGTGTACAATTTGAATGGTCAGATAAATGTAAGGCGAGCTTTCAAAAGCTCAAAACAGCGTTGACCATAGCACCGGTATTGGTTTTACCCACAAGTACGGGATCTTATACTGTTTATTGTGATGCTTCCCGTATTGGGCTTGGTACAGTGTTAATGTAGGATGGCAAGGTTATTGCCTATACTTCGAGGCAGTTGAAGATTCATGAAAAGAACTATCCAGTGCATGATCTAGAATTGGCGGCGATTATTCACGCATTGAAGATCCGGAGGCATTATTTGTATGGTGTAGCATGTGAAGTATACACCGATCATAAGAGTCTTCAGTATTTGTTTAAGCAGAAAGAGTTGAATTTGAGGCAGAGAAGGTGGCTAGAATTGCTAAAAGATTATAATGTCACCATTTTATATCATCCGGGAAAAGCAAACATGGTGGCCGACGCTTTGAGTAGGAAGTCGGCCAGTATGGGCAGTCTTGCTTATATTCCAGTCAATCAGAGACCACTTGCTTTGGATGTTCAGTCCTTGGCCAACCGATTTGTGAGGTTGGATATTTCTGAGCCTAGTCGAGTACTAGCTTGCACGATTGCTCGCTCTCCATTATTGGAGCGTATCCGCGATCAACAATATAATGATTCTTATTTATGTGACCTTAGAGACACGGTTCAGCGAGGAGGTGCTAAATAGGTCACCTTAGATACTGATGGGATCCTGAGAATGCAAGGGCGCATTTGTGTGCCAAATGTTGATGGGCTTAGAGAATTGATTCTAGAAGAAGCTCACAGTTC
Organism: Nicotiana noctiflora; assembly: GCA_032618575.1. Classification (NCBI taxonomy): domain Eukaryota; kingdom Viridiplantae; phylum Streptophyta; class Magnoliopsida; order Solanales; family Solanaceae; genus Nicotiana; species Nicotiana noctiflora. Next base: position 259,972 of record JASVEL010002754.1, read on the forward strand.
GCGGCATTCTATTCATCCAGGCGCAGTGAAAATGTATCAAGATTTGCGGCAACATTATTGGTGGCGCAAAATGAAAAAGGATATTGTGGCATATGTGGCATGGTGTCTTAATTGTCAGCAAGTTAAGTATGAACACCAGAGACCTGGCGGTTTATTTCAGAGAATTGAACTTCCCGAATGGAAGTGGGAGCGAATCACGATGGATTTCGTTTCGGGACTTCCGAAGACTCGGAAGAAGTTTGATGCTGTTTGGGTGATTGTTGATAGGCTGACCAAGTCAGCTCATTTAGTTCCTATTGCCACTACCTATTCATCCGAGAGGTTAGCTGGGATTTATATCAGGGAGATCGTTCGCCTTCATGGCGTGCCTATCTCTATTATTTCAGATCGAGGTGCACAGTTTACCTCACATTTCTGGAAGGCGGTTCAACGAGAGTTGGGCACGCAAGTTCAGCTAAGTACAACCTTTCATTCCCAGACAGATGGTCTGTCCGAGAGGACTATTCAGATATGGGAAGATATGTTTCGGGCGTGTGTTATTGATTTTGGAGGTTCGTGGGATCAATTCCTGCCTTTGGCAGAGTTTGCTTATAATAATAGTTATCAATCGAGCATCCAGATGGCTCCTTATGAAGCCTTGTATGGTAGGCGGTGTCGTTCTCCGGTTGGATGGTTTGAACCGGAAGAAGCTCGGTTATTGGGTACATATTTAGTTCAGGAGGCCTTAGATAAGGTCAAGATTAATCAAGATAGGCTTCGTACAGCTCAGTTTAGACAAAAGAGCTATGCAGATCGCAAGGTTCGAGATATAGCTTTCATGATTGGGGAGCGAGTATTGCTCCGAGTGTCGCCTATGAAGGGCGTGATGAGATTTGGAAAGAAGGGCAAACTTAGCCCTAGGTTTATTGGCCCATTCGAGATTCTTGATCGTGTGGGAGAGGTGGCATATAAACTTTCCTTGCCACCTAGTTTATCAGCTGTGTATCCAGTGTTTCATGTGTCCATGCTTCGAAAATATCACGGCGATCCATCGCACGTGTTAGATTTCAGCACTGTCCAATTGGACAAGGATCTATCTTATGAGGAGGAGCCGATAGCTATTCTAGATCGGCAGGTTCGACAGTTGAGGTCGAAGAGTTTTCCTTCCGTGCGAGTTCAGTGGAGGGGTCAGCCTCCTGAGGCATCGACCTGGGAGTCCAAGTCTGACATGCGGAGCCGATATCCTCATCTATTCCATGACTCGGGTACTTCTTTCTTTTGTCCGTTCGAGGACGAACGGTTGTTTTAGAGGTGGAGAATGTGACGACCCAAAGGGTCATCACCTGTTTTATTAATCATTTTGAGCTTTTGAGGTCCTGAAAACCTCATTTATAGTTGTCTCGATCTGCGTGCGCAGTCCGGACGCGAAGCTGGAAATTTTTTATGTTGAAACATATGAAATATGTGGAAAATTTGAAGAATTTTGATATTAATATTGATATGGTTGACTTTGGTCAACATTTTTGGTAAACGTACCCGGACCCATGATTTGACGGTCCTAGAAAATCCGTAAAAAAATATGGAACTTGGGCGTGTCCCGGAATTGAAATCCGAGGTTTAGAACCCCGGTAAAAGAATTTTTCTATTAAATTGTTTTCTGAAAATGTTTAAGGAAAATAAAACTGAAATTTGATTAAAAAGTAATGATATCGGGCTCGTATTTTGGTTCCGACGCTCGGTACAGGTCATATATGTTGGTTAAGCGCTTCCTGTAAAGTTTGGTTGAAAACGGACGTCGTTTGACGTGTTTCGGCTTTGAATTTGAAATTTTGGGAGTTATGGAATTTTGAATGAAATCTTGAGTTTTAAGGCTCAAATCATTGATTTTGATGTTATTTTGGCGATTTGATCGCGCGAGCAAGTTCGTATGATATTTTTAAGTCAATGTACATATTTGGTTTGGATCCCCGAGGGCTCGGGTGAATTTTGGATAGGCCATCAATTTTTCAGGTTAGAAAGTTGCTGTCACCACCTGATCTGCAGAGTTGGGAAATGCGAATAAATGTTAGTAAATGCGAATTCGCAAATGCGAACAAAAGTTAGCAAATGCGAATTCGCAAATGCGAACAAAATTTAGCAAATGCGAATTCGCAAATGCGAACAAAAGTTCGCAAATGCGAACTTCCCAGTTTTGTGCCTTGGTTCGCAAATGCGAACTTCCTAATTTTGCCTTGGCTTCGCAAATGCGAACAATAGTTCGCAAATGCGAACTTCCCATCCTTGGCTTATTTTCAAATTCCAGAATTTGGTTGGGGTTCGTAATTGCGAACCCCTGCTCGCAAATGCGAACACAGAGACCTGTAAATCATGATTTCCAGCTTCATTTTTCATATTTCACAACCCAAAACATCCATTGGTGGTTTTTCACGAACTCCCTCTTCTCCAAATCATTGGTAAATCAACTTTTACTCAATTTCTTCAAACTTTAACATCATCTATCATGTTTTCATCTTCAATTTAAGGTTTTTCATGGGTAAAAATGGGGGATTTGTGTAGAACTTAGGTTTTCATAAAAATTGGGATTTTGACCTCAATTTGAGATCCGATTTGAGAACAAATTATATATTTGAACTCATGGATGATTGGGTGAATTTATTTTTGTTCGAAACTCGGGTTTCGATCATGTGGGCCCGAGGTTGATTTTTACTATTCCGGGCAGAATGTTGTAAAACTTATATTTAGCCATGTGAACTAGTTTGTTAAGTAGAAATTGATGATATTAAGTTAATTGTGTATAGATACGATTGGATTGGAGACAAATTGGAAAGGAAAAGGCATTGCTATGGATTGAGTTATTCGTAAACATTTGAGTTAAGTGTTTGTTCTATCCTAGCTTGAGGGAATAGGAATTGAGTTTATGTGTAAATTATGATATGTGGAGTCCGACGTATAGGCATGGTGACGAGTATCTATACATTAGGGGTCGAGCATGACTATGAGTCTTAAAAATGGATTAAATTCTTATTAATCCTAAGTGATTATGTGAAGGAAAATTATTATTGGTTTTATACCGGTAAATACATATAGAGTATTGAATAAAGAGTTATTCGTATTACATCGGTAATAGAGGTAAATTGCTGATTCATTATCATTTGTTGGTTTAATACCGGTAAAGTACATATAAATTGTTGCTTAAGAGTTATTGTTATTACACCGGTAACGGGGATGTATCGTTGATTTATTGTCATTTATTGGTTTTACACCGGTAATATAAATATTGTTGAAGTGAAGATTATTGGTTTAATACCGGTAATACTTTTATACATTCACTGTTGATCAGAGATTATTGGCTTATTGCCGGTAATATATATTAAAGAATTCGGATCGTGTGGCGCGCCGACCACTTATATATTAAAGAATTGGGATCGTGTGGCACGCCGACCACAAAGTGATTTGAATCTTGGCATTGGCCATAGTTGCCGGTAGCCTATTGATACATTTGGGAGCGGGTGGTAGGCCTACCACAAGATATGAAAATCTTATTGATACATTTGGGAGCGGGTGGTACGCCTACCACAAGATATGAAAAGCCTATGGTTACGTTTGGGAGCGGGTGGTACGCCTACCACAAGATATGAAATGAAAAATGAATTGAGACATGAAAGTAAGATTTGTTCCGTTGATCGGATTACTCCGGATATTGTGAGTTATTGACTGTTATTTCAGAGCAGATTCTTTCCTTATAAACATTCGATAACGTTTTATATATATATATATATATATATATATATATATATATATATATATATATATATATATATATATATATATATATATATATATATATATATATATATATATATATATATATATATATATATATATATATATATATATATATATACATGTTTATATGGGTGTCTGGTCCTAGGCTTGTCACTACTTCGCCGGGATAGGCCAGGCACTTACCAGCACATGGGGTCGGTTGTGCTTGTGAGCACGTGAGTTTTGCCCTACATGAGAATTACTCCCAAAAATTGCAGTTGCACGAATGTGGATATTCTGACTATTGAGACTACGAGGTAGCCTTGCAGGCATCCGCACACCCGTTGTCTCTTCTATCTATGTATTTCATTCTGTTATCTCATGTATTCGGGATAAACAGCTTATATTTCTTTCAGACAATTATGTGTATTATTCTTAGAAGTTCGTGAGTATTGTGACACCAGTCTTGGGTAGTGTATCATGTTTGGGTTTTCTGTATCATATTGGATAAAATCGACTAAGTCTTCCGCTAAGTTTAATTATTTCGCTGTAATTATATGATTTTATTTAAAGTCTTAAGAAGAGAGTGGTAACTAATGAAAAATCTAAGTAACAGTTGGCTTGCCTAGCTCCCACTATTAGGCGCCATCATGACTCCCGATGGTGGGAAATCCGGGTCGTGACAGATACGTAGGTGCTTCACAGCTCGGTCATAGTGTAAATAAAGAAATAAGAATTCCCCAAGTATGAAATTGGGGCAAAGAAAAATAGTATTTATTATAAATAAATTTAAGTTCGAAGGTTGTAAATGTTGAACCCAGAATTGAATTGTTTTGAGCCTTTAATACCCTTTCTTTCTAGCCCTATCCGAATCCCACATTACGGTCCAAAGAAAGACCTTCCGATCAGTCTTCAAAATAGCCCAAGTCAAACAAACACGAGAGTCTCATTAGAATATGACAGCTCTGGCGACTAGCAGAAAAGACTCTGATTCCCAGCAGAAAGGAAATACGAGAGAGTCTTAGCAGTGACACCCCAATCCCCAACTAAAAGTAATACAAATGAGAGAGTCTTACCGGTGAAAACCTTCACAGGCACCATAAGGCGACGAAAGCTGAGAGAAAATCACAATGAGAGAGGCTTGAAAGTGAAAACCTTTCGGGCACTACAAGTCGAATAAAGATGATAATCAGATGGAAATCACGAGACAGAAATCGTGAAAGGCAATTAACGACGGAGGATAGGCCATATGTGCATGTCATGACCAGTAGAGTTGGTATCCGCGTTTGATAAGTTTTTATAGTTGTTTCTTGTTAGAGAGTCAGTTCTTCTTTGTCTTCTATTTGTTGTTTCTTTTTATCTTTCTCTTTTTGGCAAAAATCCCCCATCAAAGTCTGTCTAGTCAAAACATAGTGAAAAATGACTTCAAAACTTGCCACCAACTTTCCAATTATTTATGCAAGGCAAGGAAATGCCATTGACGACAGAGAAGTATGGTGCAAAGAAGATTATTAAACTAGGGCAGAAAATTTTCTTTTCATTTTGAAAATTTTCTGGAAGTCGAGTCCCACTTGGGGAAAAAGGAAGAAAGAAGGCCTTAACGGAAGCAATATTTAAACCAATGTCATCTCCAACAGCCTTCAGAAGAGTGAAACACCAATTTTGAAGAAATGAAAATCCATCAGCAGTGTTATCTTCAGCAAGTTCTGAGGTGGTCGGACAACACAGAGTGGTAAAGGAAGAAAGGAAATCTCATCTTCAACAAAATAACCCCCAGCAAGTTGAGAAACACAGACCGGGGAAGGGATAAATGGAAAAACCCATCCCCAACAGGAATATCATCTCCAGCAAATGAAATCATTCCCCAACAAGTTTCGGGAACCACGAGCGAGGGAAAAGAGAAAAGGAAAAACCACCCCACAGGAGCGGAACAACCGCTCACAATGTTTTGAACTAACAAATTTTCTTTGATTTGAAACAGGGAAAGAAAGTGCTATTGATAGCAGAAAGTCATGCCACAAGGAAGAACACCAATACTGGGGCAGAAAATTTTCCGCCGTTGTTGAAAATTTTCTCGGAGAAACGAGGAAGGCAATTCAAGATGACGTGTCAGGTTTGTCCACCTTCAAATAGGATATTTCAGGTTTGTCCACCTTCGAACAGGACGTCTCAGGTTTGTTCACTCTCAAACATTAACATCATGGGAGTATCCACCCTCGAATAGGATACGATGGGAGTATCCGCCCTCGAATAGGATACGATGGGAGTATCCGCCCTCGAATAGGATACAATGGGACTATCCGCCCTCGAATAGGATACGATGGGAGTATCCGCCCTCGAATAGGATACGGTGGGAGAATTCGCCCTCGAATAGGATACGATGGGAGTATCCGCCCTCGAATAGGTTACGATGGGAGTATTCACTCTCGAATAGAATACGATGGGAGTATCCGCCCTCGAATAGGATACGATGGGAGTATCCGCCCTCGAATAGGATACGATGGGAGTATTCGCTCTCGAATAGAATACGATGGGAGTATCCGCCCTCGAATAGGATACGATGGGAGTATTCGCCCTCGAATAGAATACGACGGGAGTATCCACCCTCGAATATGATACGATGGGAGTATCCGCCCTCGAATAGGATACGATGGGAGTATTTGCCCTCGAATAGAATACGATGGGAGTATCCGCCCTCGAATAGGATACGATGGGACTATCCGCCCTCGAATAGGATACGATGGGAGTATCCGCCCTCGAATAGGATACGATGGGAGTATCCGCCCTCGAATAGGATACGATGGGAGTATTCGCCCTCGAATAGAATACGATGAGAGTATTCGCCCTCGAGTAGAATACGATGGGAGTATCCGCCCTCGAATAGGATATGATGGGACTATCCGCCCTCGAATAGGATATTTTACATTTGTTTTATTTTACAATGTCCTATGCATATTTCATAAATTATTGCCAGCATGCATTTTAAATTCAAAAGTTGCTAATAAAAACGGGCGCCTACCTGTATAACAAGAGGCATGTCTTCAGTCTTTACATTGCAGGTTTTGAAACCAGTAACCCACCAAACAGCAGAGGGTTACAACAAGAGTTCCCAACGCAAATTCAAGCGCATGAGTCAAAGGAAGGGAGGGAATGAAGGAAAATTTTCCCGGCATCATTATCCTCAGCAGGCAAGTAAACAATTCTAAAGATATCCCCAGCAGTCAGGAGGGAAAACAACACGACCCATGAGGAAAGTAGTTGCAGAACAAGGTAATTTAGGAGAAAGGATGGTTTAAGAGGCGATGCGGGAAGAAGAAAGTGGTGCAGGAAGCAAAGGAAGACGATAGGGATGGGATGAAGTTCAAAGTTTGTTGTTGAAGTCAGGTGCCCGCCAGAAGAATGGAGTGGCGATTTATTTTCGAAGTTTAGTGTTGAAGTCAGGTGCCCGCCTGAACAATGGAGTGGCGATTTATTTTCAAAGTCTGTTGTTGAAGTCAGGAACATGACAAGATCAAGTTGAAAAGATAGATAAGAATTTGCAATACTGTAACTTAGTCTAATTCTTTTCGAATTTTGTTGTTGAAGTCAGGTGCTCGCCTGAAGAAATGGAGTGGCGATTTATTTTCAAGGTTTGTTGTTGAGGTCAGGTGCCCGCCTGAAGAATGGAGTGGCGATTTATTTTCAAGGTTTGTTGTTGAGGTCAGGTGCCCGCCTGAAGAATGGAGTGGCGATTTATTTTCATGAGTTGTAGTTGAAGTCAGGGAGCCCGCCTGAAGAATGGAGTGGCGATTTATGATTAAAGTTTGTCGATAAAGTCAGAAGCCCGCCAGAAAAGCAGAACGGCGTCTCGGTTTCTAAGATTTGATAAGGATAGTGAACAATTGGAAAGTGACAGAGTGCAATGGAACTCCACAGCATGAATCCAAGTTCATAATCAGAAGGAAGGCAACAAGGGTCAGAAAAGATAGATTCGGACTCCGAAAGAAAATAGTTCGAAGATCACAAGGAAGGGACCAACGGTCAGAGTTCGGCAATCAAGATAGGCCGAAATAACAATTGGCAGAAGAGAAGAAGCATCAGAAGGAACAATCAAGTCCGACAAAATAGCAAGGAACATGACAAAATCAAGCTGAAAAGATAGATAAGAATTTGCAATACTGTAACTTAGTCTAGCTTCTTATTTTTCGTTTAGCACGATGTAACAAGGAGATCAGTTAAGCAACAGTAACAGCAAGATCACAGCTTCATGGTAGTCCCAGCTACCAAAACTTCCCGAACTACATTGACTTGATTCCCTTTTAGCCAGGGATATGTAGGAGACCTTCTGAAGCAAAGGTTCAGTGAAACTTTTCCAAAAAATGCTTCATACGGAGTGCTCAAACGGTCAAAAATCACTCGTATCCACTCACTTATCTTTGCACAAAAACTCTTCATGTTTCCGCGCAAAGAGGGGCAGCTGTGAGCACGTGATTTTTGCCCTACATGAGAATTACTCCCAAAAAATTTAAAATAAAATTATTTTTGTATCGTTGTAATATCTGTGGATTTTTGTGTTAATTTTCTTATTATTTGTATTCTTTGTGTGTGCATGTTTGTTTGTTTGAATTAAGAAAAATACAAAAAGATATCACGTTTACATTTAGGATTCATTAATAGTAATCAAGTTTATTTTATAAAAAAATAGAAAATTACAAAAAATACGTATTTTTGCATTTTTTAGTATTTAATATCAAATTGTGTAATTTATTTAATTGATGTTTAAATTGAGTATGATAATATTTAGTGTAACTTAACTAGTACTTTTGTAATTTTTATTTGATTTTTTGTAGTGTAATTAAGATTTTTTGTTTAATTAGGAGTTAAATTTAAAAAGAAGAAAAAAGAAACAAAGTGAAGAAATAAAGAGAAAAGGATTTGGGCCATCTCCAATCCAGCCAAAACCATGGCCCAATTTAATTTACAACCCAGTCAAATCTCCTACCCGGTTTAGACCCGCCCCTACTTAACCAAAAACGACCCCGTTTTTATTTTTATACTGATCTTGGCCGTTGGATTCTTGTGATCCAACGGCTGAAATTAATTTGCACATTTTAGAATCCAACGGCTGAAATTAATTTGCACATTTTAGTATACCCAAAACCCCCAAACCTGTTCTTCCTCTTCATTTCACCATTTCCTCTCCAAAGAAGCCAAGACCAAACGACCATCTCGAAACCCTAGTAGCCGCTGCCTTTCTCCTCCACCCTTAAGCCGACGGCAACCGTTCTGTTGGCCGGGAAAACAACATCCCTGAACCACCTTGCCTTCCTCTTCCCAAATACACTAACCGTTTGGTTCGAATCATTCCCACTCATCTCGAATCTTCATTTGAAGATTCGAGTAAAACTTGAACCCATTCCAACCAAGCCCAAACTCACACCCAAACATCCCCCTAGCCTCCCTCACACCATAACCACGCTTGGTTTGGTTTAAATCCAACTAGAAGCCCAAAAATCCCAAATGGTCGCATGAACCCTAAAATCCAAAATTAGGGTCTTTTTTCTAAATTCAACGGAAATTGAGGTATGATAGACCTTAATTGGGATGTTTTCACTTGAAAACATCTCAATTAAGGTCCGTTCGACTCAATGATTCAAGTTCAAGTTCAAGTGGTTCGAACTCTGTTGGGTTCCGATTTATTTTCCCACTGTGTAAGGTATTCTTTCTTCTCTTTATTTTTATTTTTTCTTTGTTAGTTGTGTTATAATCCCCAGTTTGTTTTTAATTTTTATTTTTAGCCGTTCTATTTCTTCTTCATAGACCCTTTGTTTGGTCTCCCCTTTTCTGTGTGTATTAGTTAACAAAGACTATTATGATTGCACCATGTGCTTAATTTGTTTGAGGTCGTCAAGTAATTAACTCATATTTTTTATCCTATCAATCTGCCCGTATGATGTAGTTTGAATGTCAATTGGTCGTTATCGATTGTGTAGTTATTAATTGATTAAACAAATTTCGTCGAAGGTTCGACAGTTAAAATATGACAGAAATGTCATTAGCATTGCCTGGAAGCATCCAAGCCACTGTTAGGGTTGAAAAGCTGTGTGATTATTGTGTTGTTAGTGAGGGATATTTGGATATAGCTGTTAGTATCCCCATCAGGATTAGGATTTGAGAATTTTAAAACCACCAACTCTTGCAGTCCTTAGTTTAACAATACCCATAATTAGACAATTCTGAGTGGGGAATTCAGAGAAGAACATGGGTTCATTCAGTTGCTTAATTAGTGATAATGCTCTTAAGAGCTGGAAAACAAAAAATAACATGTGGGAACAGTCAAAAAGCTGAAATACATAGGTGTAAAGAAAATGGGAGGGAATAACATGGCTGGTTGGATTAAAATAATGAAAAAGAGGCTGTAGGACTGGTTCAATTGGGTTATATAACTGACAAGCCATGGAGAAAGGGGGGACTAAAAAAAACACACAGAGAGAGTTTAAGGGGGTTGAATTAAGGAGAGAAAGACTAAAGAACAGACATACAGATAGATTTGAGAGGTTTTTCTGGGAGTTGAAAATCAGGATAGGAGTGCAGGTTACTGTTACATTAAAAATCAGAAGAGTTGATTCTTGTTCTCTGTTTTTCTATCTGGAATCTTGGTTGTTCAAGTTGTGAAGGAAATTGTGGTGACTTATTTTGATTTATCCTGATTTTGTTTGGTCAAAAGTTCTGTTGGTTTTGCTTCATTCATTTCTGGGATGTGATCAAGTGTTATTCTGGTTTTCGAACCTGGTTTCTACTTCATTTCTGCTGTTGGTCGACTATTGACCTCCATCCGCTTTGTTGTAATTCTTTGCCAATTTCAGGTACCAATTCCAACCTTATTATGAAGTAGATCTCAATTTGAGGATTAAATAAAGACAATGGTGTTTTCTATGAAGTTTTAGTTTCAGGTTTGTTCCTTTCGTTGTTTTTTTTTTCTGTTCTGGTGCTTTACTACTAAATAAATGTTCTGTTTTTTGTGAAATCTATATGAATGGGTTGTTAATTCATTAATGGTTTATTTTCTATTCTTAGTTGCAAAATTTTGTTAATATTAGTATAGTTAGCAAGCTTCGAAAGCATAATCTCTTATAATCATTTGCAGAATTCTTCGCTCTGTCAGTTACAAAGTGTTCATTTCAGATATGAGACATGCCCGTGTGTAATTTGGCTTGTTTTATGTTGAGTTAAAAATCATGATATCCAGTTTTTGGTTCCTTTCTGTCAATATTATCCCTTTGTTCAACCAACCACCACCAATTTCTCAATCTTTATTTATCTTTGACTCAGTAAGATTTTTGTAGAAGTTCAAGTTGTGTTAAAATGCTAGAATTTTGAAGTGAATTCTGAAGGAAAATGGAGGCACGGTTTATTGCAAGATATCATAGTCATGAGCCAGTGACCATCAGTATTCTTCTTCTATTTTGTTAAGCACATCAAAGCACCAGTTGATATTGTTTGTTCTCTAGTGAGGAGATTTGATCAGCCTCAGAAGTATAAGCCATTTGTTAGCAGGTGTACTGTGTAAGTGATATGTACCGTCACATGCTTAATAAACATGGAATTTTTTTATTTAATTGATATATTAGCTTACTAGTGAAAGAATTCAATAATTTGGCCTATGAATATGAATATCTGTAGCTTTGTTTTAGTTGAGTAAAGCCTATGAGAATAATTTGAGGTGCACCGTACCAAACAAAAATTGATAATTGCATGACCTTCTTTTTTAATTAATTTTCTTTTAAATCCTTAGAATTTGGTATATGCCATTTAGTAATTTCACGGTCTCCCGCAAAGTTAACAATACACTAGTTTCTTTAGGACCGTCAATCAACAATACCTTCATAAAATCGGGTGCGCATTTATGTCACTCAAATATAAATCTTAACGGAGTCAGAATGTATTAACGATTACGGGTGCATTGATTGCAACGTGGTTCGAGGTGCATTTTCACGACGTCATAATTCTTTAAATAATAATATTAAAAGCGGTTAAAAGTTGAAATTTGTGCAATAGTTAAAGCATGATATGAATCAGATAAATAAGCCGAATATAACAGTTAAGCGACCGTGCTAGAACCACGGAATTCGGGAATGCCTAACACCTTCTCCCGGGTTAACGGAATTCCTTATCCGGATTTCTGGTTCGCGGACTGTTAAACAGAGTCATTCTTTTTCCTCGATTCGGGATTCAACCGGTGACTTGGGACACCATAAAATCTCCCAAGTGGCGACTTTGAATTAAATAAATAAATCCCGTTTCGATTATCCTTTAATTAGAAAAACTCCATCGCGCCCTCGCGGGCCTACGGAAAAAGGAGGTGTGACAATGAGTAGAGTTTGGGTTGCTGCCTTCGGTCCACATGAGATCCAAGGCAGATCTGCCAGTATTTGTAGACTTGGAGTCCCTTTTCCTCTATCTTAGATTTCATGTCTCTTTTCATTTCTAGAACAATTGTATTTTCTTTAAACCAATATTTGTAGAAATTCTTAGATGTTTGCGAATTGGAGACCAGATCATTGGGTTAGTCATTTATTAGAGTTTTGAGCTGTTATAAAACATCAGCACTTCATATCTGCTAAGTTTAATTATTATTTATTACAATTTTAGGTTAATGATTAATATCTTAGACTAGTATATATTGGCTTGCCTAGCAATCAAAGGTTAGGCGCCATCATGATTTCGACGGTGGGAAATCCGGTTCATGACTCTAGGACCAATGCTAGAATCTGCACAATAAGTAAAGAAGTGTAGCATGAGTACTGTAACGATATGTCTGCTTGTTTGTCTTGCTAGATTTTTGTTCCCCTAATTAAGACTCCTTGTCTATACTTTTACTGTTTTATAACTTTAGTGGATGTTGGTTTAGGCTTGGAAGGGTTTGGGTTGAAATCGAAACACATAGTTCCTTAATAAGAGCCTAAGATGGCAAAGTATGGTTTGAGTCTATATTTTTTAGCAAACGACCTCGAAATAGGAATCTGGTGATTCTAATAGGTTTGTATGGTAATTTTAGACTTGGGAGTGTGATCAGATAGAATTTCGTATGATCCATGAGAGTTTTGGCACTAGATGTTGAAAGTTGGCACATTGAATATTTTTTAGTTCTTTAAATTCTGTTTGAAGTAGACATTAGTGTAAACAAGGTCGGTTTAGAATTCTAATCCTGAGAATAGGTCTGTATGGTGATTATCGCTTGTACGCAAAATATGGCATCAATCCGAGTTTTCTAAGTATGATTTGACGTGTTCGGACCTAGTTGAAGAAGCTTGAAGCTCATAAGTTAACTTATTTAGATTTGGAAGGCAATTCTTAGTTTCTATGTTATTTTATGTGATTCGGGGCTTCGAGCAGGTTAATATCATATTTGTGGACTTGGTGGTGCATTTGTAAGGGATCTTGGGTGGCAAAGGTGCACTTTGTACCTCCCGAAGTTGAGTCAAAATTGTAGAAATATCTCTTTTTAGGTTCCTTCTTCGCGAACTCAATGAAAGCCTTACGTTCACGGTGAAGGAATTGGGCTGGGGGATTTTGTTTTCTATGTGTTCACGAGAGAGAGGTCGTGATTGCAATATTCTGCACATTTTGGCCTTTGTTTTTGCATCTAATTGGTCACGATCGTGTAATAAAAAGACAGTTGGGGAGGAGTCAGACTGATTCTCTTCGCGTTCGCGAAACGGAGAGCTTGTTTGCAAAGGGTAGGAAAGGATAGTCGTTGCAATCGCGATGATCTTATCGCGTTTGCAAAGCATGGTTTTGGGGCGTGGTAGAGTATTGACTTCGCAATCGCGAGGCCTTTTCGCAATCGTATAGAAGGAATGCCTGGGCAGTGACTTGTTTTAAAAATGGGACTTTGGCTATTTTCTCTCATTTTTATTTCCCTTTCACCGATTTTGGAGCTCCTGGAGGTTTACGGTTCCTAATTTTCCATAGGTGCCATAGTGTATAAGGAACTACAATGTTGGGGGTTATTTGAGTAGTGTTTGTATTGATTTTTAAAATGAAATATGATAATTTATGAGAGGTGTTATCATGAAAACTATGTAAGTTGGCATTCATTAAGTTAATGCCTAAGTGGTGACAAAGTATTTGTGTATGGTGGCGTTGGAAGAAATGGTGGCTTATGGTTTCATCATGGAAGTGACAGATTGAGCAATTTGCATTTTGAGAAATGTGAATATTGTGTAGATAGCTCGATATGGGTAGGTGATGGTGGCCCATAAGCCATAGAAAATATTTTATTTTTTGGGATAATTGTAGGTTCCATAACAATTGGAATGAGTTGTGTGGTAAATGATAGTGTAGTTTTTTTTAAAGAGATTTAATCGTGAATATTTCATTTGGGGTTAGACCCCAGTATATGTGGTCATAGGAATTAGTGTTTGTGATGGTATGGATATATTTTGCAATTAGATTTTTTAAATAGGTTGGCAGCACAAATGGTATTTTTGGGATAGTTATTGAATTTCCCGCAATATATAGGGATAATGTGGAAGATTTCTCATTACGGGGTAGGGGTCCTTCAATAACATTCCTGAGAATCAAATTAGTATCTAAGGAGCAGTCCAAAAATATGTGTTGTCCATTAATAGTGTGCCACTTAATGCCAAGTTGGCACGAAGTCCACCCCTGTGTATTTGGAGGATATAGTTGTATTTGTACTAGTTTGTAAGTATTGTGATATGAGTATTTTAGCCCAATGTGATTAAGGGGATTGGAACAAACACCAAGATAAGGATCCTAATAAGGAATTATTTTTATCTGTGAGGTTATGGATTCCCAATCCACCATTCTCTTTAGTTAACTGCATTGTTTCTTTTTTTTTTTTTAACATAACACACGGATATTATATATATAATTAAGAAAAATTATTTAGTCATGGCAGATATTTTTAGGGCACTATTGTTACCCATAAATGCCAAATAGTTACAAACATTGTTAGATAAAGTCCTAATGCCATTACAAACTTTATGCTTGTCCTTTGTAAATTCTTGCTCAATAAAAAAGGGTAGACATGCATGGTAATAACACTTGGACATTGAAACATTTTTGGTGTCTTTCTTGGCTAGTGTATGGGCCACTATATTTCCTTCTCTAAAATTATGCTTCGGCATTTGGATCTTCAGTTGGTTCATTAGCCATCAGCATTCACAAATAATATTAGAGTAGTTAGAGTTATTCTCGTAAATGAGCTTAATAACCTCAGTGGAATCAATTTCAATTTCCATCATCGTGAAGTTCATGTCTCTTGCTATTTTTAAGCCTTCAAGTATTGCGTGTAGCTCTGCATGGATGGGAGAAACTGCTTGGCATGATTTATGATTGCCTACAATCAAATCACCTTTATTATTTCGAAAGACTCCTCCAAGTCTTGCCTTGCTACTCTTGTTATAAAAAGCACAGTTGCAGTTTTATTTAATAATACCTTTGTTAGTGCTTTATCCAACTAATTTCGACCTTGATAGTTTTTTTCACAAATAAATTTCTTTCAGTGAAAAAGGTAAATTTCCAAGAAGCATGGATAACCTTTCTTATGTCTAGGTTGTTATTCAAGTTGTTAGATGTTATTATTGTTCATGTTTTTCCATAGTTCCATAGTCCACTTCCTTCAAGAGTTGTAATTATTAACGAAGAAATCTCTTAAATTTGCTATCCAGTCTTTGTTTTTCCTAATATCCAAAGGTGGGAAGCTCTTTTTTTTTTTTTTCAGAAGTGCTTTTAGATAGAACAGCTTGTAAAGATGTGTTGTATGTCCTCGACTCCTGCTCTACAGATTGTAAAGTTGGGATAAATATTGATACCTATTTTAGTTAGGTAAGCCCGATAAGAAACGGTTGTGCATGCATTGCCATAAATTTTTTTTTATTTTAACCGGGCAACGGAGCTCCAAAATCCATTTAAAGGGTCTTGTGGTAGAGTCATATTCACGTAGTAGTTTATAGCAGACTTAGCCGAAAAAATACCCGATGAGTTAGGATGCCAACTTATTTTGTCAGTTGTTGAACCCTTGTCAGGAACATGAGTGATGTGGATGTTGTTGAGGATATTGTCGGGTAGTTCAAAAGAGATGACCTTGCTATTCCATTCATTCTTATGAATCAGGTTTTTGAAACAAAGTGCTTGGTCATTTTTGATAAGAGGACCTTCAATTAGGCTTCTAAGTGGTTTAGAATTATAAATCCAATTGTCGATCTAAATGTTAATTTTGGAGTTGATACAAGGGTGTCATAGGATCCCTTTATTATAAACTTTCCAACCTTGCAAAATAGATTTCCAGACGAAGGAGGAGTTATTGATGGTTTTTCTAGTGCCATATTTGGCTATCCTAATTTGTCCCCAGGGTGATGAAGTATTATTTAGGAGTTTCCAAATAAGACTAAAAAGAAGGGCTAAATTTTTAGATTTTGCTTCATGAATCCCTAGACCTCCCTTAGTGCTATCCTTAGTAACAACTTGCCAATTGATAATTAGGTGAAGCTTTTTGGTGGAGTTAGTGGATCCCCTGATAAAGTCTCTTTGGACTTTGTCAATCTTTTTTAGTATTTTAGGAGGGAGAAGAGTGTAGGGATAGCACCAGAAGTACTTTAGGTAAAAGTAGTTCTTCATTCCTGCCATGTTCAAGAAGGAACATTTCCAGTGTGACAATTTGGATTGCTTTTTGTCTATGATAAACTGAATGTCTTTTGTTCTGGAAGATTGGTTAAGAATTGGAAATTCAAGATAATTCCCGAATTCCTTAGTGGATTTGAAACAAAAGAGGTCAGTTAGAAAAATTTTTTAAGTCTGGGGGACAGTAGTTTGGCTGCACAATTTTTTACTTTGTTTTGTTAATCGCAAGTCCTCATTCAGTGCAAAAGAAGTCAAGGCAAGATTTGATACGTAAACTTTTTTTTTTTTTGTTAGCTTTGCTCACTAAGATAATATCATCCGCAAAGAAGATGTGGGAGAAGTTTGAATTTTTATGTTTAAAATAGATAGGGTCCCTTTCCGTTTCTGGGGAGTAGTGTCCCAAAGGAAATTCTGTTGATATCTTTCTAGCTTGGTAATGATAATAGTTTTGACGCTTAATTGCACCGCACATACCTCCGAGGGGAAAGTATTTTTCGCATCTTTATGCTTTTAAACACAAAATCTTTTATATTTCGACATAAAATTTGTAGAAATTTCTTGCAATATATAGATTTCGAAGTAAAACAAAAAATCGAATTAAATTGTCATGTAAATCACACCTTTTTGTAGTGTGACATATAGCTCAGTTTCTTTTGAAGTTTAGATGTTGCTTTTGCATGGTTTATTCTCGTGATAAAGCTAATTATTATAATATCCTAGTTAATATAATATAATGAATATAATAAGCTTTATCGTTTCCAATTTTTACTGAAAGCAAATGATAAAATACATATAGATTGATCTTTGCTTATCATGAATTTATACTGGATAACTACACAAATGTCAATCACATTAATGAAAACATTTTTTACTGGGCCAATAAATTCTCAACAATCAGAGAGTATAAATGATATAATATATAACTAAGAGTCACTCAAAATTTAAAACAAATGATCAAATTCAAAATACATATAGATAGATCTTTTCTTATCAGGAAAATATACGGGATAACTACACAAAAGCCAATCACATTAATGAAACATTTACTACTGAGCCAATAAATGCACAACAATCAGAGAGTATAAGTGATACAATAGATAACTAAGAGATTCAAAATTGAAAACAAGAAATAAAGAAAAAACAAACGGTGGACACTACATAGCATAAAACATGTAAAATATTAGAATCCGCAAGATCAGTTGGATGGAGGAGGTGAAAGTGTAGGAATGCTTGGAATTGAAGGCGTATTAGGAATAGGATTCATAGCAGGCATTGGTGGCAGAGTCATCTTCGGAAGAGAGGGCAAAGTAGGCAAAGAAGGAAAATGGCGTTGTTGTTGGAAGTGTTGGCAATGGTGGCAATGTGGCTGTAGTTGGCAAGTTGGGAATTTTAGGCAACTGGAGCAGAGGCGGATCCAGGATCCGGAGGTTGCGGGTGCCAATACTTTATGCATACAGTATATTCAAGGGCAGATATATATAACACCAAGCGGTGTTACGGGACACTGCTTCGCTGAAATATTTTATTAGATATTTTTGCTTTTGTATCTATTCTCCTTTTCCTGAGTCGTGGGTCTATTGGAAATAGCCTCTCTGCCCTTTCGGGTAGGGGTAAGGCCTGCGTACGTATTACCCTCTCCAGACCCCACCTTGTAGAATTATACTTGGGTTGTTGCTATTGTTGTTGTTGTTATGTATATATAAATAATAAATAAAATAAAAGAATACTGGGTATGAATGCAAAATTTAACGTTGTTTGTTGTTAAAGTAATTATTTATTTGTTCACTTCTTCAAATGTTGATACCACTTATTAAAAATTTATGTGTATGCCCCTAAATAATATTTATAACTAGCTACAGAATAGGTCTTTTTTGACAAATCTAATAAGTTCGATTTAGGTTCAGTATTTTTATACTTAATTTAAATATATATTTAAAATTGCAAAAAAAAATCATGAAAGAGGGCCTCAAATTAGAAAAATTACTTAAAGACTAGCTGAATACTACATATTCTTTGTTTGACTAGAATAATTTACCTTTATCATTCTTGGGTTAAGTTTTTCATGTTAATTGTTGAATTACCTTCCAACATTTAACCTATTATAGTCAATTCAAACGACTATTAATCAAGTTATTTAGTGTTTTTTCAAAAGGTCAATAGGAAATATGATACAAATTATACTCCAATATATAAAATTATATTATGTTATAAAAAAAGAGAATCATTATATGCTAATACTAAAATCAATTTAAAAAGATAGATAACAAATAAAAAGGAAGAAAGAGAGGACAAGAAAGCGAAGGGCAAAAAGGAAGAAGAGGTGGGCCCTATAGCTTAATAAACTAAGAATAAAGCAATTTTAATAGGTAGAATAAAAGGTAAAAATAATGAAGGTGCCATAGTAGGATTCGAACTCGCATCCATAAGGCCACTAAAGCTTCTGGAGTGGACACTAAACCAGTGGCACCCGAGACTATCTTGTGATTTCTGGGTGCCACTCCAACTATATAATCATTTTCTCACATCTATCTTACTCACATACTTAAACTTTTACGGAAGCGAGCGGGTGGCGTGGCACCCCTACCTCATAAGGTAGATCCGCCCCTGACTGCGGTATTGTTGGTTGAGGCAATGACGGGATTGTAGGCAAGTTGGGAAGTTGCAGTAGGTTGCGTGCATCGTGTGTTGTAGTGATGCTTGATAAGGACAATAATGCAATGATCAAGAAAAGGATGGATGAGTTGCTGAAGGAAGCCATTGTGTTAATTTGCTAGATTACTTTGTTTCAAGGAAATGAAGTTAATAATAGAAGTTGAAAGTTTTGTTTAGTTTGAGTGTGTGTTTGATCATTTACTAAAGGGGTATATATTGGGAAAGTTGTTGAAAAACTAGCAGGATTGTATGTGATGTTTGGTGTTGAAACATGAGAACTCTATGTTGTTAGTTCACCTTCCTAAATGTTGATTTGAGGATTCAAATTTTTTTTAAGTCATTAATATTCTGGAAGTAGTTATACATAGATGAAGTTCGGATCAACCACATTTAATATAAAATGGCACAAAGTATTTTTTTATTCATACAAGAAAAATATTCTATACTATATTCGTTTGAATTTTATAGAATTATGCTATTTTCTATACTATTTTCTAAATCATTTAAAATTCCAAAAACTTCTAGAATCAGTTTTACACGCGTATAACTTGTGGATAATAGTTTTGACGCTTAATTGCACAACACATACCTTTGAAGCAACAACAACAATATAATTCAGTAGAATCTCATCAGTGGAGTTTGGAGAGGGTAGAGTGTACTTACCTTTACCCGAAAGGATAGAGAAGCTATTTCTCAAAGATCCTCAGCCCAAAAACAATTGATCCACACATACCTCCTAAGGGAAAAGAAAATATTCACTTCTTAATATTCTTAAACACAAAATCTTTTATCTTCACATAGAAGTTGCAGAAATTTATTGGGAAAATGACACTATATATAGTTACAATGATAGCCGGAAAAGTGTATAATTTCTCTCTCTCTCTCCCCCTCTCTCTCTCTCTCTCTCTATATATATATATATATATATTACATACACTTTTTCGACTATCGAATGTAAATAGTTTCTGACGCGAGCTAAAAGTGATAATATCCCAAATTTCTTGCAACATGGATTTCAAATTAAAAAATAAAAATCGAATTAAATTGTCATGTAAATCGCACTTAATATTCTTAAACACAAAATCCTTTATCTTCACACAGAAGTTGCAGAATTTTCTTGGGAAAATGACACTATATATAGTCACAATAATAGCCGAAAAAGTGTATTTTTTTTGGTGTGTGTGTGTGTATATATATATATATATAAAAATCGAATTAAATTGTCATGTAAATCGCACTTAATATTCTTAAACACAAAATCCTTTATCTTCACACAGAAGTTGCAAAATTTTCTTGGGAAAATGACACTATATATAGTCACAATAATAGCCGAAAAAGTGTGTGTGTATATATATATATATATATTACATACACTTTTTAGACTATCGAATGTAAATAATTTCTGACGCGAGCTAAAAGTGATAATACCCTAAATTTCTTGCTATATAAATTTCGAATTTAAAAAAAATCGAATTAAATTGTCATGTAAATCGCACTTTTTTGTAATGTGACAGTAGTTCAGTTTCTTTTGAAGTCTAGATATATAACATTCATGTTTGTTTCTCATGAATACTTTTTTCGTTTCCGTGACGTGATTGAAAATTCTATATTTCTCATTTTCTGATCGGTTTATATACTATGCTTATCTGTCAACAAAATTAGTTTTATGTGTGTACATTTGATCAGGCAGTATACAAGGAACTACTTCTGTGAATCTATCGATTTTTAAACGTGTAAATAAGCCGTACGCATATGTACTATAAAGATAGATCAAATGTGCACAAACATAAATATAAAAAATTTAAAATTTTACTCTCCTTTATTCTCTAAGTTCATCAATTAACTCTAAATAAGCTACATAATAACACAGTTCGAACGATCAAATATTCTTTTATGTACAATTTTTTCTATTTGGATCGATATTTGCTAGTTTTGGACAATATTTTTGTCAACATTTTCAGTTTTGTATTTTTGAATACTCTAATTACGAATATTCAAATCTATGGCTATATGCACTAGTTAGTATTCAAACTGAATAAACTGAAATTACCGAACTGAATAAATCGAAACCGAAAGGTAAAAATCGAACCATACCGAATTTAATTAGGTACGGTATTGATATAGGATTTTAAGAAATCAAATACCGATAACCGAATACAGAACCGAAATATCTAAATATTGTGTCGTACGACCGACGAACACCCCTATGTAATATGGCTGGTTCTTAGTAGTACTAATATTAGTATTTCAGTTTCCCAAAAAAAAAATGTGTTTCTAAGCAGAAATACAAAGTGTAGGTAATTCTTTATCACTCTGCCGGATCAATCACATTTGACACAAAGGACGGAGAATTAGCAGCATCTCCTTCAAAAAAGAGCCCATATTCTTTCAGTAATACTATGAGATAGTTCTTTTGAAGTGCAATAATTGGGCAAATTAAACACTTTTTACTATATAAGAATTGGTTGATGAGAAATTGGGAGTTCATTTGAGAGGAGGAAGAGGAGGAGGGTGCTTTGGTGGCATCAATATACTTATGATCCTTCTAAATAGAATCGTCAATATGGGTCTGGTCCGTTGGGCCAGTTCAGTTCAATCCAACCCGTGATTTAGTTATGCTAAGCTAAAATTTTGGAGCCTATTTAAAAACGAGGGTTTTAAGTCCGGCTCGAGTAAATCCGTGGCCCGTGAGGCTTGATTGAGGTTGGGCTGGGCTGGCCCATGGACCTAATAACAAAAATGTATTGAAATATATAAAATATGAAATTATACGACACACAAAATATCAAGAAAAGTCGTTACTGAAAAATTGGCCTACGGTAACGATTGAGAAATCATTCCCGTAGACTGTTTAACTATTGCCATAGAGATATGGGAACGGTTTACAGACCGTTCTATCAGCTCGCGTGGCAATAGGTCTATGGGAACAGTTCTTATAACAGTTCATAATCTCAACACCATTCAGAATGGCATTCTTCCTCATAGTACACTTAGGTTAGAAGGATCAACGCTTACTAACAAAAATAAAATTCATTTTTTTTTTTTTTAGGAAAAAACAATAATAGTTGTGTAGTGTAAATATAGGTTTCCTAATAGACATTTGGATCACCTCCATAAGGCTATAAAGAGTAGCACAACAAATAAACTTAATGGCAACAACCAACAAGCCAACAAAGCAAGCATAATTTTCTCTCTGTTAACTTAAAAAAGTACAAACACTTAGAAATGCAATCTAGCATGAGCTGCTTGGTCAACAAAATAGCATCATCACCAAACAAGAAAAAGTAAGTCAAAATTATTCTTCCAGTAATAGAGTACAACTCAAGAAACCAAGACAAAAAAAAAAAACCACCAAAGCTAATCAACTGTAATACGAAAACCAACAATACATACAGCAGCAAAGGAACTGAAATCATAAAGTTAGCTTCAATTACCAGATCAAAAGCAGACAAAGAACCTGCTTCAGCTTTAGGCCACGTTTGGATAAAATTCCAAAATATTTAGCATTTTCATCTGGTAAATTAGCTAGTTGAAAAGTTGGACTTCGATTGAGTTGACCAGTTGTAACATTTCATACATAAGATACCCAACTGATACCTAATAAAATATGTATAACATATTAGTCAAATATACAATAAAATATAGTAAGTAGTTTTTTTAGTACCTCTACAAGATTTAGAAACATCATGACTGATTAAATGTAGAATATTAATTAGTTATAATCTGCATGTTCAACCAAGGTTTCAACTTTCTAAAATGACAGATCATCATAAATGTAAATTAGTTACTATGTATGTTATGGTTCAATGTGGACTTGATATTTTGCAGACTTACATGTTGTATCGACCAGCTATAAGGCAAGTTGATCCTAATTGCATGAAAGATGCTTTCTGAACCTCCAGAAGGTTTAAATTGACGCGCCTTTCATAGATCAATACCACTTTATAACACTTGTACTCATCTTAGAGCCCTGCAAAGGAGAAAAGACTATTAAGTTCCAACATAATAATATATCTAAAAATTGAGTAACGAAACAGATCAAATACCATATTCCTAAATCGCGGCTCTTGTTCCACTACAGATGAATAGCACATATTAAGAATCACATCATAATTAGTTATATATTCATTAATAATTTTGTTCCCTTCAAATATGCATTATTGCATATATGTGAAATAGTGTGTGAACTATCATAAGTATAATCGTCAAAGTCACAGTCGCTCATAATTGCTAGGCCTACTTCAATCATCTATGAGACCAAAGTATTCATAAGTTACTAGAACATCATGATTAAGTCTCAGCTGTGGATTCCTCTGACAAAGTAATAAATTAGTTTAACAAGCTTTACAGTCAGAAAAAACTCTCTAGAATATGAAGAAAAGAAAATCAGCAATGACACAATATGAGGGGTATAGTTTGCTTATTACAATTCCTTTAATGTTGAACTTGTATTATGTTGAATGCTCATTGCGATCTAGAAGAACAACTAAATGTGAAATGTAATACCCTGAACAATAAAAGGTAAACGACATAGCGTGGGGGGAATATTCCTGGCAGAAGAGAAAGGCGTAAGAGAAATATCATAAAAGAGCCACAAATTTCCTTTGATGATAGGCAAAATAAAAAACACCGGCTTTCTTTCCTAGATGGTAATCACAAATCTTGCTAAGCATAGTCCTAACACTAAACCTTAAGCCGAAGGGACCAGTTAAAGGATAGCTAAATGAAAATATAAGAGGTCGAGCACCTAAGTCGAACAACACGTTTCCGTAGTACCCATCTGGATAAGGCACTAGCATTTTTAAAACCAAAACCTACAATTCTTTTCAACGATTCAGCAAACATTACAAAAACATATAATATATATTATTCTGCATGAGTAATATATATTTCAGGTGAATCAAATAGATAGATCTAATCATATGACCTTAACTTCAAGCACAAATTTCAACAGTACTATAAGCCTCAATTACAACTTTCCATTCAAGAATTGCCTAAAAATTTATGGTGCAACCGAGGCACAATAAATCAACGCTAAATTTCAATCCGAAGAAATTATGTCCCTGCTACTACAGCTTTGGCAAGGATATAAAAGGTTATGAATTCAGCTTTGCAAACTACTAGTAAGCTGAATGGGTGTGGATATCAAGCTAATACATTTAGCAAGTCAGTAGGGGTGCAGCAACAGATTGAAATAACTAAGCAGGCTGGTCTTCAGCAAGAAAAAGCAGAAGAATATGGGGCTTTGAATATCGGACAAGTTACTCCTAAGACCAATGGAGTGTTGGATATGAAAGCTAGACAAGTTACTACTGATACGCACAAAGAACCAGGCTCATAGGTTGTTAAACACCCAAACTATTTTCTGTATATACCTTTTACTTATATCCAAACGGCGAAGAGATCTATAAGTTGTATCCCACCAACTACTAAGTCGTCTAAAAACTTCAATCAGTGCTTCAACACACAAATGTCACAAGGTTTAGAACTTTCTGTTGGTGGGGATAATAGTAGTATCTGAGCCAACTTGCGCACCTTTACGATTTAGAACTTAAAAGGATTATACTAAATTCAGAGTTATGTCTTAAAATTCCTTCCCAGTAGGTAGCTTTTGAGCAGACAACCACATAATAAATGTAAAGACTGGTCAGAAAATGCCAGGTAGGAACTATAAAAGAATTGGTTGAAGAAGGATGAAATGTCAGTAGGTATCTTTTGATTGTGATATTTTTTTTCCTCTCTGCATATTCAATTAGACTGCTTATGCGTATTACAGTGGTTTGTGTCACTATTTTTACTGGATTATCTAATCAGGTCATTTTTCCATGCTTATTTATCAGTTCAGTTGGCTTAACTTGTACATTACATACAGGTGCATACACTAAGCTCTGTTATGGTCACAAGTGACACTTATTAGACAGATCGGAGGATGAATCATCAAGCATATGTTAACTAATAGAATCCTAAGTTGCATTACAAGCACTAATAACTTACTAATGATATGAATTTTATAGGATGGAGTTTATCCTCAAAATTCTACAATAGGGCACAAAGTTTATTGCAGCACATTTGTGGTGTGGAAAGAAACATGATGAAAGGACAAGTGTAATTGGCTAAATCCATTGATAA
Source organism: Nicotiana noctiflora (assembly GCA_032618575.1). NCBI lineage: Eukaryota > Viridiplantae > Streptophyta > Magnoliopsida > Solanales > Solanaceae > Nicotiana > Nicotiana noctiflora. The sequence continues at coordinate 285,127 of JASVEL010002754.1, forward strand.
CAGGATCAACCAATAACCATGGTTGCATCAGTACTATTTACTCATATAATCTTATTCTCTCTACAAGCATTTTTGTTTATTCTATTACACTAAAATATTAATATGTCTGAACCATAGGCATAAAGCAAAATTTCATGGAGGATAAAAATTGTTAACTAAATCAAAGAGGATGAAGGAGAAGGGACGGGCCTCAACTACCGAACAAACTTATTCGAAATTTCTCTCAAATCCTGCAAAACTGAAGCATGTCAGAATAATTTTCTAAAGGATGTAAATAAATAGTAATGGAAAGAGACTTTGGATTGGTACTTTTTCTACAGTTGTTGAAGTTGCTATTGCTTATGATGAGGCTACTAAGGTTCTGTATGGTCATAATGTTATACTTAACTTCCCTGATTATTGTGTACTGAATTTCGAATTGGCTAATTACTCGACGAGTATTTCTATTGCGCGAACTACTTTATTGGGATCGAGTGAATCGTCTGTTAAACATTCAAGAATTGAACATGACTTACAAACATCAGATACACCAGATGATGGTGTGGTTGCAATTACAGATGAAAAAACTATTTTTGATGATCCAACGAATTTATGTTCCGATGGTAGAGCTGATGGGGATCCTGGGGCACAATAGGATTTTTCTCTTTGTTGCTTGAATATGGAATCAGTAGTAATGGAAGTGGACGATTCTTTAGATGATATGGAAAGTTTGAATTGCAGTACGAGAATTGATTCAAAGCCAATTCTCGAGCCTACAAGTTTTTGTGTACGAGAATTCGGAGTATGTATAGGGTGGATCCATCTAATTGTTTCTTCTACCATGATTTCTTAATTCTGGAAAAAAAATATAGGAATCATAAATTAATAGAAAGTAACAAAAATTATAAATGATTAGTATGAAAAAATAATTCAAAAATTATAGTAAGAGGATTTGGTGTTTCAACTTCCAAACAATATTACTATTGTTCATTGTGAGATCGGTGTAATTAATATATACTCAAATAAATATAGGTGTCTCTTTTCCAAGAGTTTAAGTTTTTAGGTGGAATGGTAAGTACTCTTTCATCCTTAACCAGCGGTCTCGGATTCGAGTCCTTGGGTAAGGAGTCACCTTTATTAGGGAACGTTTTACCCCCCAATATGGGACTTCCCGACGCGAATCGGAATTTAGTCGGGCCCCAATTTATGAACCGGACACTAGGTGAGAAACAAAAAAAAATATGTTTTTAGACGAAGCCGATCAAAGCAGTTGGAGATGATGAGTTCAAATCTCACCATCAATTTATGTACTTAAAGACTCATGCAGAATGTAGGAACTTAAAGATGCATGCAGCATGTAAGAATAGAATAAATAAATTAAAGAGTCTCCTTCCGTAACATTTTAAACTTTTAAAAAAGATTGTTCGCTCAAATTCAACATGAGGAGTAATGACCACAACGGGAAGTGGTGCGATGAATGAGATCCCTCCAACCTTAACTAGATATCTCGAGTTCAAACCCTAGAAATGGAGAAACCCCTAGTGAGGGCTTATCCTTTAGAACTTGTTTAGATAGTCGTTACCAATATACTATATTGTATTGTTATTTCAAATAATGAGCCTATGCAATATTGTGATGCGATTTGAATTTTCATTATGCTAGTTATCACGATCTAGTTAAAGAAATTATTAGCATGATGTTTCTCGGATCGATGAGTTGGAGGAATACCTGCTTCATATTTAGCCGAACTTTTCGCATTACCAAGCTGAAGGAACCCTAAAGCCGGTGGAAGAGGATATATAGTTGGAAAATCCTTTAAAAGCTTCATGTCCAGAAGGCAGCTTATGGTGGTGATAGTGGTGATTATGGTGGTGGTGCTGACAACCATGGTGGTCGTGCGTCATCTTGTCCTTTCACTTGGAATGAATATATTGAATTCAGAAGCTGTAGGAGTGATAAGAAAAGGATATTGGATCTATCAATCCCAAAAACCATCTCATGAGATAAGGGTTGCCCAAAACAAACATAAGGAGACCAAATTCCTATCTCACAGCTAATGTGGGACTTCTAATACCACACCCACCCCCCTTCTGCAGCACGCCCAGACCCTGCCAACCGGTGCATGGGTCTGATACCATGTAAATAAAAAGAATAAATTCTAATTCAACCCCAAAAACTAGCTCATGAGATAAAATTGCCAAAAGCTATACAAGAAGACTAAATTCCCGTCATGCAACCAATGTGATACTTCTAACAGCACGTAATGGGACTTGTAATACCATTCAGTTAATTTTCTAAACCTCGTAGTTTAGTCCGCAAGAATTTCTTCATATGAATAGGCAGTACAACAATCCCATCAGGAAACAAGCAACCAAGAATCTGCCTCCACATACCCATCCTCGGCACAAATCCATGTCTCACCATCTGCCTCAACACCCAGTCTAAATCGCCAAGAAGCTTCCCATCACAAAGGCCATGTATTATCAGCTTGTAAGACTCAAAACTTGGATTCACCCTCTTATCAATCATAACAGCCATAAAATCTTTTGCCTCCAAATACCTCTTGGCATCAAGCAAAGCATACAACACCTCCTGATATGTCCCTGGATTCGGATCACAACCTTTCAGCATTACTTTCTTAAACATCTCAATCCCCTCGTCAGCTCTTCCTTGCTTCCTGAACCCTGAAATCAGCGTGTTAAATACGATAGCATCTGGTTCAACATCCTCCTTTTCCATCCTCTCTAACCAGCCCAAAGCCTCATCAATGCGACGGCGCTTGCATAAAGCATGCATTATAGTAGAAAAAGTCCTTACATTGGGTTGACACTTCTGCTTAGGAAATTCATCGAACACCTTAAATGCAGCATCCATCTCCCCACAACGACACAAACCCTTAATGATAATATTCAAACAACAAGCATCAATCTCAACACCCAACTCAGAAGCACGAATATACACCTTATGAACAACATCAAATTGTTTAGTATTCACTAAGAAATTCAGAACAAAATTGAAAGTTCTCACACTTGGCCAGCACGTATAATTAGGCATATCAAAAAGTGTCTCAATTGCTCTATTAATTCGACCAGCTAAATAACCATAAATCTTAATAACATTATAGAAAAACTCATCAGAAAGTCTACACTTTCTTTCAACTTTGATTTTCTCCATAAGTGTCTCAATTGCATCAAAATTCTTAGCCGTTGCTAGGTTTTTGACAACTACACTATAAATGGCTTCATTGGGTTTATAATCTTTTCGTTTTGAGATTTGATTCAGCAAATTTAGAGCTGAATTTGGGTCTTTTAGATTTTGGAAAATTTTGATGACCTCATTTGGGCTTAACCAATCTTTGTAGTTGACAAGGTTGATGTCATCAGATTTTTGTATTTGAGATGATGAAAATGGACGTGAAGGTGAAAAATATAGTGAAGATTGAAAGATTAATCTGTGGATAAAGGGTCTGTAAGAGAGAAAACGAACTAAATACATTGTTTTATTGTCCTAGGCAAAAGCCGTAGAATATGTGCAATAGCAATAATTTCATTATTTCTATTATACCGAAAGAAAGAAAGAAAGAGGAAGTTGACCAAGCATATAATACTCATTTTAAATATATTAGTGTATTGTTTGTTTGTATACTAGACTTAAAAGTTTTGTTATGGGTTATTAATAATCGAAAAAATCAAAACTAACGTGTCCATAAGCTATTAATTCTTTAGGTGGACCTCATTTTACATTCAACATTTACTATCTTTATTAAATTTATTACTTGATTGTTATTATTTTTTTTTCAATAAGTAATTTGAACTAGAATAATTATTCTTTTGATAATTTATAATTCAAATGTTCGCCCGATTAAAAATACTAATGTCACATACATTTATATATGACAATTCTATTATTTTCTTAAGAAATATCATTTTTAATTATTAACTATTTCAATAAAAAGATTTCATTAAAAAAATTAATGATACTATATGTAGATTGACATTTTTCTATTATATAGAAAGGAGAAGAGGAAGTTGACCAAGGGCATAATAGTCATTTTAAATATATTAGTGCATTGTTTGTTTGTATACTAGGCTCAAAACTTTTGTTATGGGTTATTAATAACCGAAAAAATCAAAACTAACGTGTACATAAGCTATTAAATTCTTTAGGTGGATCTCACTTTCCATTCAACCTTTACTATCTTTATTAAATTCATTACTTGATTGTTATTATTATTATTTTCAACAAGTACTTTGAACTAGAATAATTATTTTTTTGATAATTTATAATTCAAATGTTCGCCCAATTAAAAATACTAAGGTCACATACATTTATATATGACAATTCTATTATTTTCTTAAGAAATATCATTTTTAATTATTAACTATTTCAGTAAAGAAGATTTCATTAAAAAAAAAGTAATGATACTATATGTAGATTGACATTTTTTTATTTTTTATATAGAAAGGAGAAGAGGAAGTTGACCAAGGGCATAATAGTCATTTTAAATATATTAGTGCATTGTTTGTTTGTATACTAGGCTCAAAAGTTTTGTTATGGGTTATTAATAACCAAAAAAATCAAAACTAACGTGTCCATAAGCTATTAAATTTTTTAGGTGGACCTCACTTTCCATTCAACCTTTACTATCTTTATTAAATTCATTACTTGATTGTTATTATTATTTTTTTCAACAAGTACTTTGAACTAGAATAATTATTTTTTTGATAATTTATAATTCAAATGTTCGCCCGATTAAAAATACTAAGGTCACATACATTTATATATGACAATTCTATTATTTTCTTAAGAAATATCATTTTTAATTATTAACTATTTTAGTAAAGAAGATTTCATTAAAAAAATTAATGATACTATATGTAGATTGACATTCAAATGTTATTATATCATTATTAATTGATATCATTTTATACAAATTTTAATTGGAATACTTCATAAAATTCGGAAATTTTTTTATTTAGGAATAAAATATAGTTTCAAGTTCCCTTTTTTATTATAGAATATAAAAAATTATAATAATTATCCCCTCTCTAAAAATATGAGTTGAGAATATCTAAAGTAAAAATGAAGACAACTAATTTGTGAAATTATTATCTTTTAAAAATTGTTATATATTAAAAAGTATGAGAAGTATCGTCATACAATATTATACTTCTCCCTCTATGATCGAAGTTAGTTGAGTACATACTCTATTCAATTAGAATTCAATATTATAAAAATTTTAAAATAGATAAATATACAATTAATATTTTTAAAATAGTATCAACAAATACTATTATTGAGATGATGATTGCATTAATACCCTAAATAGTATCTCAATCATATTGAATGAAACTAGAAAAAAATATTATGTCATTCCAATAGAACAAATCACAAAGTTTCTTGTTAAAATTCTTAATAATTAAAATCACGATTATCATTTAAAAGAACCAAAAAATACCTTTTCATCAACTATTTGGTAATAATATTAATATTTAACTTATGATTAGTAAAAAAAAAGATAATGCATTAACACACTGAAAATACTAAGAGAATAAAACTATATATCATTCAATTTAAAAAATCAAAAAAATATATGACGGATTATTTCTCAACTAACTTTTTAATTACTATTTAATAATAATTAACTTAAGGCTTAGTGATGTAAAAAATATATATTAAAATAAAGAGGCCCTATGTAGAAATAATTAAAATTCTACTTGAATTATTATCTAATCATTGTATAATAAAGCATTAAACTCGACAAGTGTTTCAAAGTGATTGGTACAGTAATACGATTTCAGAAAAATTAAAATGCACATAATGCAAAAGATAATTAACAATACATGTAATCGTGGTTCTATACGTTATTATAGAAAAGCCTATTCCATTTCTTCTTTCCCTAAAGACGTATAAAGTGTGTAATTGACAATAGACCAAGAAATATTAAAAAGATGAAAAAAGTAGAAAATAAAAAGAAACAACAATTGGGCCCGTGCATTGCACGGGGGCATCATATAGTATACTTATAGTTTGTTTGGAAAGCCACCCTTTAACTGGAATTGGTGTAACACCCTAGTAATTACAACGACGTGTTTGTTTGTCATTAAATAATTAGAGCCTGAATCAATGTACCAAACATGCTCAGGAATTGTGCCAAAGTATCCTGAAGGGCTGGGGATCAAATGTTGTACTCAATTCAACCTGTATGCCCAACTCTCGCTGAACTACTCTTCAGAAGCACGAGGTAAACTACATACCCCAGTCCGAAATGATAGATACGGGCACCATGAAGTCGAACAATCTCCAGAATATAGATCTAAGCTAACCTCTCACAAGAATAGGAGACTGCCACAGGAATGAAATGCGCTGACTTGGTCAGCATATGAACAATGACCCAAACTGCGTCAAACTTCTTCCGAGTCAGCAAAAGTCCAGTAACGAAGTCCATAGTGATCCGCTCCCAATTCCACTCGGGAAGTTCAATCCTCTGAAATAAACCACCAGGTCTCTGGTGCTCATACTTAACCTGCTGACAATTCAAACAACGAGCCACATATGCTATGATATCTTTCTTAATTCTACGCCACCAATAATGCTGCCGCAAATCCTGATACATCTTCGCAGTGCCCGGATGAATAGATTACCGCGAGCTATAAGCCTCCTCCAAAATAAACTCTCAGAGCCCATCCACATTAGGCACACATACTCGACCCTACAATCTCAAAACTCCATCATCATCTAAGGTAACATGCCTGGCACCTCTGCACTGCACCGTGTCTCTAAGGAGACACAAATGGGGATCATCATACTGCCGATCATAAATACGCTCTAATAAAGTAGAACGAGCGATAGTGCAAGCTAACACACGAGTGCGCTCACAAATATCCAGTCTCACGAACTGATTGGCTGAAGCCTGAACATCCAAAGCAAGAGGCCTATCACCAACCCGGAAATAAGCAAAACTGCCCATACTGGATGACTTCCTACTCAAAGCAACGGCCAACACATTGGCCTTTCCTGGATGATATAAAATGGTGATATCATAATCCTTCAACAACGCCAACCATCTCCTCTGCCTCAAATTGAACTCCTTTTGCTTGAACAAGTACTGAAGACTCTTGTGATCCGTGAACACCTCACATGCCACGCCATATAGATAATGCCTCAAAATCTTTAATGCGTGAACTATGGCTTCAAACTCCAAATCATGAATCAGATAGTTATTCTCATGGAGCCTCAACTGCCTCGAAGCATAGGCAATGACTTTTCCATCCTTCATCAACACTGCTCCATGCCCAACACGGGAAACATCACAATAGACTGTTTAAGGCCCAAAATTTGTCGACAAAACCAACACCGGTACCGTAGTTAGAGCTGTCTTGAGCTTCTGAAAGCTCGCCTCACACTCATCCGACCATCTGAGATGGGCAACCTTCTGGGTTAATCTGGTCATCGGGGCTGTAATAGATGAAAACCTTTCCACGAACTATTGATAGTAGCCTGTCAACCCCAAGAAACTCTGAAACTCTATACATGATGGTTGTCTAGGCCAGTTCTTGACTGCCTCAATCTTCTTTGGATGTACTTGAATACCCTCTAAGAAGAGATTCTCTTTCATGCTTGCAATTACCACGTTTCATTACTTCCACTAGTCCACATCTAACCATCCTTAACTGGCCTTACCTTCACCTGTCGGGAATAAAATACTGGATCCCTTCGATTACACACTGAGTAAACCTTCCTTCAATTTATTCACTGCCCTGACACATGGGCAACATTCTACCATTACAACAACGCTGCAGAATAATCGCTCATAAGTATCATGGCAACATGTGCCTAAAGAAGGTAATATATTAGACCTTCTTTATATTGTTTACACATTAAGTAAAATTTACTTGTCATTAAGTAAAAGACCAACAGGGGGAAATCAATTCCTTAAAGAAGGTCTAATATATTACTTTCTTTAAGGAAATCAATATTGAAGAAAGTCTCTTAGAAGTTTTGTTACTGAGCTGAAATAATATATTACCCCCTCTATAACGCGACTATACTAGCCCAATGAACTATACCGAAAAAATCACCCCGCACCACATTTGTAGTGCCATTACCATACTTCCACTTTTGATTTATAGCAAGCGCTCGCGTAAGATTGAGTAGGAAGAAATCAAAGGCATAAGCCTCAAAGGAATCGAACCGCACGAAAAGGAATAAAGAAGGGAAGTACTCCTAACAGTCATGTAGCCTCCCGAGGATAAGTACAGACGTCTCCGTACCGATCCATAAGACTCTGCTAGACTTGTGTCACGACCCGAATTTTCCCCCAACATCGGGATCGTGATGGCGCCTACTCGTGGTAGCTAGGCAAGCCACTGTATTCATACTATCCTGTTTTTAACAAAATTTTAATTAAATAAATGCGGAATAACAAATCACACGGTGAAAATCATACTGAAATCCTCTACCCAAGACGTGGAGTCACCAACTCACAAACTACTATGGAATACTACACATAAAAGTCTGAAAGAAATATAACACAATTCTGTTTGTCTCGGAACAAAGAGACTCCAGCTAATAACATAAATAAAGAGAGAGACGCCGGGCCTGCGGACGTCCGCAAGCTACCTCGGTCTCAAATATGATCAACTCCCACGCAATCTATTTACTGCTGCTGTTGCTCCTGATCGTAACCTGGACCTGTGCAAAAACGCACAGAAGTGTAGCATCAGCACAACCGACCCCATGTGCTGGTAAGTGCCCTGGCCTATCCCGGCGAAGTAGTGACAAGCCTAGGACCAGACACCCACATAACCTGTGCAATTCAATATATATATATATGTGTACCACAAAATAACAATCAAATAAGTTCACAAGGAAAACAAGGTATAATGGAAACACAAGTAATATCAAGTCAAGAAATGGCAAACAATTGCACGGCATCACCCAAATAAAATATAATGGAAAAACAAGTAATATCAAGTCAAGGAATAGCAAACAATTGCACGACATCACCCTTCGTGCTTTTACTCTCATCCTCACCAAATAAACAAATAAAGTACACGGCATCACCCTTCGTGCTTTTACTCTCATCCTCACATCCATAGTACGGCATGATCCTTCGTACATGGTTCAATAACGGGGCACGGCATGATCCTTCGTGCATAATCAATAAATAAACATGGCACGACATTAACCTTCGTGCATAATCAATAATAAACATGGCACGGCATGATCCTTCGTGCATAATTAATAATAAACATGGCACGGCATGATCCTTCGTGCATAATCAATAATAAACATGGCACGGCATCACCCTTCGTGCATTATCTCTCTTCCTCACCCAAATAACAATCACAGTTAAGGGCAAAGAAAGAAACAATAATTCATAAATCGTCCCATCAAGGGCAATCAATAATTTTCTTCACAACAAGTCCTAACAAGGAAGAACAATAACAATTCATCTGTAGTATATCTCAAATAATCATTTTTCCAACGACTCACGGTCATACTAGACGCCAGTGTATGGATGCTCGTCACCACAGCCCATACACCGCACTCGATCACATAACATATAACACATAATCCTATTCCCTCAAGCTAGGATAGAACAAACACTTACCTCGAGTGCTTATGAACAATTCAATCCGTGGATATGTCTTTTCTTTCAATTTGGCTCCAATTCAACCGTATCTATACACAATTGATTTAATATCATCAATTCTACTCAACAACTAATTCTTAACACCAAATAACACTTTTTCAACATTCTGCCATGAATAGTAAATTTCAACCCCGGGCCCACATGGTCGGAATTCGGGGTTAGGACCAAAATCCGGTTACCCATCCCCCCACGAGTTCATGTATATAATTTGTTTCAAAATCGGACCTCAATTCGAGGTCCAATTCCCAATTTATGAAAAACCCTATTTTCTAACAAAAACAAGAATTTACCATGAAAACATTTGATTTCTAATGAAAAACATGTTTAATGATGTTAGGAATTGAAAGAATTAAGTAAAAAGTGACTTACAATCGATTTGATGAAGAAGAAATCCTTGAAGAATCGCAAATGGGTGTTTTGGTTTTGTAAAAATGTGAAGAAATGATTGAAATCCGTGTTTTTCAGGTCTCTGTGTTCGCATTTGCGAACATGGGTTCGCAATTGCGAACCCCGACCAATTTCCGGAGTTTGAAAAATAAGCTAAGGGTGGGAAGTTCGCATTTGCGAACATTTCTTCGCATTTGCGAAGCCAAGGCAAAACTGGGAAGTTCGCATTTGCGAACTATTGTTCGCAATTGCGAACACAGGCTAAATATGGGGAGGTTCGCATTTGCGAACTATTGTTCGCATTTGCGAACCCAGGCGGAATAGTGGCCAGTTCGCATTTGCGAACTATAGCTCGCATTTGCGAACACAGGCACAGAAGGGTCAAGTTCGCATTTGCGAACTATTGTTCGCATTTGCGAACACAAACACAATAGGGGGAGTTCGCATTTGCGAACTATTGTTCGCATTTGCGAACTCTGCAGATAGTGGGGAGTTCGCATTTGCGAACTATTGTTCGCATTTGCGAACTCTGCAGACCAGTTGCAGACATCAACTTCTAACATGAAAAATTTGATCTCGTGGCCTATCCAAAGTTCACCCGAGCCCTCGGGCTCCAAACCAAATATGCACATAACCTCAAAAACACATTATGAACTTGTTCGTGCGATCACATCGCCAATATCACCTCGTTTTCATCAAATCAAGCCTCAAATGCATGATTTTCATACCTTTAGTTTTCAAAACTTTCAAACTTGGGACTCAAGGTCCAAAACCTCTCAAACGACATCCAAATGTCACCAAACTTTACATAAATCACATATATAATATTTAAGACTTGTACCGGGCGTCGGAACCAAAATACGAGCCCGATACCAAGGTCAATTAATTTATTTCCTTTAATAATTGCATCAAAAACAATTTCACATAAAAATTCATAACTTGGGCTCTAGGCCTCAGAATTCGACTCCGGACGCATGTCCAAGTCCCATATTTTCCTACGGACCTCTCGGGACCATCAAATCTCGGATCCGGATCCGTTTACCAAAAATGTTGACCGAAGTCAACCATATCAATATTAATATCATTTTTATCCAAATTTCTCATAGAATTCATATTTTCTATCACAAAAATCTTTCCGGCTACATGCTCGGATCGTGCACGTAAATCGAGGCAACATAGAATGAGGTTTTCAAGGCCTCGGAAGCTCGAAATGATTAATTAAATAAGTGATGACCCTTTGGGTCGTCACAATCTCCACCTCTAAAACAACCGTTCGTCCTCGAACGGACAAAAGAAAGAAGTACATGAGTCGGGAAACAAGTGTGGGTAGCGGCTCCGCATAACAGACTCGGACTCCCAGGTCGATGCCTCAGGAGGCTGACCTCTCCACTGAACACGCACAGAAGGATAACTCTTCGACCTCAACTGTCGAACCTGCCGGTCTTGAATAGCCACCGGCTCCTCCTCGTAGGATAGATCATTGTCCAATTGGACAGTACTGAAGTCTAACACATGTGTGGGATCGTCGTGGTATCTCCGAAGCATAGATACATGAAAAACCGGATGCACGGCTGATAAGCTAGGCGGCAAAGCTAATCTGTAAGCCACCCCTCCCACTCTGTCTAGAATCTCAAATGGACCAATATACCTAGGGCTGAGCTTGCCCTTCTTCCCAAACCTCATCACGCCCTTCATAGGCGACACTCGGAGCAATACTCGTTCACCAACCATGAAATCTACATCTCGAACCTTATGATCCGCATAAGTCTTTTGCCTAGACTGAGCTGAACGCAATCTCTCCTGAATAGTCTTGACCTTATCCAAGGCCTCCTGAACTAAATCTGTACCCAACAACCGAGCCTCTCCCGGCTCAAACCATCCGACTGGAGATCGACACCGCCTACCATACAGTGCCTCATACGGGGCCATCTAGATGTTGGACTGATAGCTGTTATTGTAGGCGAACTCTGCTAATGGCAGAAACTGGTCCCACGACCCTCCAAAATCAATAACACGAGCTCGAAGCATGTCCTCTAGAATCTGAACAGTCCTCTCGGACTGGCCATCCGTCTGAGGATGAAAGGCTGTACTCAGCTGAACCTGGGTGCCTAATTCCTGCTGGACCGCTCTCCAGAACCGCGAGGTAAACTGCGTACCCCGATCAGAGATAATAGATATCGGCACCCCATGGAGACGAACAATCTCCCTAATGTAAACCTCTGCTAACCTCTCCGACGAGTAGGAGACAATACTGGAATAAAGTGTGCTGATTTGGTCAACCTATCAACAATGACCCAAATAGCATCAAATTTCCTCCGAGTCAAAGGAAGTCCAGTAACGAAGTCCATAGTGATCCGCTCCCATTTCCACTCGGGAATTTCAATCCTCTGGAATACACCACCAGGTCTCTGGTGCTCATATTTCACCTGCTGACAATTTAGACACCGAGCGACATACGCAACGATATCTTTCTTCATTCCGCGCCACCAATAGTGTTGCCGTAAGTCCTGGTACATCTTCGCGGCGCCTGGGTGAATAGAATACCGCGAACTGTGGGCCCTCGCTAAGATCAACTCTCGAATTCCTTCGACATTGGGCACACAAACTCGACCCTGCAATTTCAATACCCCATCATCATCTAGATTTACCTGTGTGGCACCTCCCCGCTGTATTGTATCTCTCAACTCACGCAAATGAGGATCATCAAATTGCCTCTCACGGATACGCTCAAATAAGGAAGAACGAGCGACCGTGCAGGCTAACACCCTGCTAGGCTCAGAAATGTCCAACCTCACAAATCGATTGGCCAAGGACTGAACATCCAAAGCAATTGGCCTCTGATTGGCTGGAATATAAACAAGACCGCCCATACCGGCTGACTTCCTACTCAAAGCGTCAGCCACCACGTTTGCTTTTTCCCCGATGATATAAAAAGGTAACATCATAATCTTTCTGCAATACCAGCCACCTTCTCTGCCTCAAATTCAACTCTTTTGTTTAAACAAATACTGAAGACTCTTATGATCGGTGTATACTTCACATACTACACCATACAAATAATGCCTCCAGATCTTCAATGCGTGAATAATCGCCGCAAATTCTAGATCATGCACTCGGTAATTCTTTTCATGCATCTTCAGCTGCCTCGAAGCATAGGCAATAACCTTGCCATCCTGCATTAACACTGCACCAAGCTCTGTACGAGATGCGTCACAATAAACTGTATAAGGCCCTGCACCCGTAGGTAGTATCAACACTGGCGCAGTAGTCATGGCTGTCTTGAGCTTTTGAAAGCTCGCCTCACATTCATCTGACTATTCAAATTGAACACCTTTCTGTGTCAATCTGGTCAGTGGGGTTGCAATAGATGAAAACCCCTCGCCGATAATAACCCGCTAATCCCAAGAAACTCCAAATCTCTGTGGCTGATGTTAGTCTAGGTCAGTTCTTGACTGCCTCAACTTCTTTGGGTCTACCTGAATACCCTCCACAGATACAATGTGACCCAGAAATGCAACTGAACTTAGCCAAAATTCACACTTCAAAATTTTTGCATATAGTTGGCTATCTTTCAGAGTCTGCAAAGTCACTCTGAGATGTTGCGCATGCTCCTCATGACTGCAGGAGTATGTCAATATGGAAACAATGAAGACTACAACGAACAAGTCTAAATAAGGCACGAACGCACTCATGCGTATGCACATATCCATGACTCTGAAGTCTGGCCATAAGAGTTATTCTTAAATTACAACATTGTCAATTAACCCTGTTATCAAATACCTTATTCTACAAATCCCACTTTACTCAGAATGAGGTATGGTGACCTCGTGATTATTTTCCCGAATTAATGCGTCATATTTATCCTTACCCGGTGCTCGTCTCAAAGGCTAAGCTCAACGGTTTCAAAATAGAAATGGCTAATATGAATAGAAACTATACAAGAATTGTGAAATAGTCCTAACGGGCATGACTCTTATTTACGAATGCAATACGAAAATATTAATTTCATAAAAGAAGAATTTTAAACACATACACTCTTACTAGCAGGACCCAGTCCTCATATGATATCCACCGCAGCTTGAAGCTCGGCTTAGAAATATTTCACATTATGCCAAAAATTGGAGGATCTCATCCTCAACTCTGAATCACAATGCTTGCACATCATATCATCTGAAATTTTTCATTTCCTTTCTTTCTTCCTTTCAATAATTGTCCGTCAAAGATAATCACGACATAAAATAAGCCCTCATACTGATAGGGAGCACAATTAACGATTAAAATTAGTTATCCCGAAAATTATATCAAAACCCACTGTAATAAGTAATATAAAGTCACTCTTAGCCTCATGGATATTTTAGTGACTAACACCTAATAATAGGGATGTCTATCCTCATGTAATATCTCAACGTGAGTATTTCCCTAAGTAGGTTTGATGATTACGATGCTCGCTCATGAATGGAGCATGTTAAAAGGACTCGCCTAAATTTTCTTTCAAAAACCAAATTAAATTAAGGAAAAAATTATTCTGTCTATAACAATCTGAATTATACGTGTGATGACCACATTTGGTGTAGTGACCTCCCTCATATCATAAAAATTATATCAATGGCTGGGTCTCCACCTCTAGGATTTTCACCTCCACCTCTAACATCATAACCTCTACATCTGGCTGGCCATGTAGGATAATTATTAACTGCAATGGAGCGTGTAGACTGAGTGCTTTCCTAAAATTGTATTTCTCCAATATTCCACATTCACAGCAATTCCTTTAAGGATCAGTTAACTTATTGCTCATGGCAATATATATTCTGACACAGTCATTGTGACCTGGTACAACCGTTCAGATCGCACATACCACATATTGCAGAGAATCTCGGGGTGACGTCTTCATAACATTTTCTAAAAATAGAGTTTAGAAGATAGCGTTGCATTGGCCGGCTTGCCCTCTTGGTAATCTTGTCACAAACATTGATGGCCAATTTCCTCTTTTGCTATGTTGGCTTAACACTGTTGAGCTACCCCGTTTACTCATATACTCTTCGTCATTCTCTGGGGGCGATCCTTACCCCATGAAAACAACCAACCTTAAATATGTATAAATTATTTGGAGGACATTTCCATACCATATATATATACATTCCAATAACTCATCATATTTGTCCTTCACAACTCCAACACATCGACCGGACGTCAAGGTCCGTCGAAACCCAACACGATTTATTAGGTGATCTCCTGATATAATTGCATCTTCCGTTGGGACCATAACTGATGTGGTAAATACATTATCTCCCCACTATTTCTGTGTGCCTTCTATAGCAC